>BRDA01029170.1:0-23721 GCA_036984385.1 Crenuchus spilurus | reverse complement strand
TAATGCCAAGGAACAGAACCAGTCCTTTCTAACTACTAGAACTGAAGAACTCTCCAAATATATCCTGCAGACATTTCCAAGACTGATTTTGTGCCAAAATGATTCAGATCTGATTCTCATTTTGTTTGATGCTGCACCTGCTATACAGCAGAGATACATTTATACCACCATCTGTAAATATATCTCCATTTCTAATCATTTATACACCAAAAATACTGATTGGCTGGCAGTTGTCTTTTAATTCTATATAATGGGACACCAGTGATGATTATGGTAATAATAATAATAATAATAATAATAATAATAATAATAATAATAATAATAATAATAATAATAATAATAATCACAGTTCTACAACCTCAAATAAGAATCCATTAACATATGCAGTGTTTCTTACATTTACTTGAACCTTTATTTCACTGCAGTGTGACCTCAAGATATTTCATGTTTTGTCATGTTTTTAATTTCATTTGTTAATATATGTCCATTCCTACATTTCAGGCCTCAATATATTCCAAAAAAGTTGGGAGAGTAAAGCATTTACAACTTTAAAATCACCATTCTTTCTCACAATACTTAAAAGACATTTTGGCACCCAAGAAATTGAGTGTTATTTTGTTCCATTCTTTGTGCACTAAAGGCTTCCAACACACTTTTTGATTTGAGTGCTTTGTTCAAACTAGGTCAGAAGAACTGAGGAAAACCAAACTTTTCCTGAAAGAGGATTTAATGCCAACTATCCATGGCTATGCAGATGTAGTTTTTACTGATTTGCTGTTTCTATTGATTTTTGCTGCATTTTGTGGTGATTTCTGCTGTGTTTTCAGATTTAGATTTAGATTTTTTTCCAGCGTGATTGCACACAACAGAATTTGACTCCCACCTTTAACCCATCAGTGCAATGAAACACACACACTAGTGAACACACTCGGCTGTGAGAATGTGTGCCTGAAGCAGTAGGCGGGCCAATCCACAATGCCAGGGGAGCAGTTGGGGGTTAGGTGCCTTGCTCAAGCACTCTTCAGTCATGACCTGTCTGGTGATCGAACTGGTGACCTTCTGGTCACAGGACCAGATCCCCTAACCACCAGGCCATGGCTGCCGCTCTGTGTTTTGAACACAGAGCTACACTTGTGGTTGGTGATCAACTCTGAGACTCATACCAGCATTACATGATACTACTGTGTCAGTGTCAATGCTGTGCTGAGAATAGTCAACCGCCCAAATAGACCAGTGAGGAATGTGAGGTAGCAGTCTGTAACTGTATATGAGGTAAGTAGAGTTCATAAAGTGTGCAGTGAGTGGATATCCAAGGTTCAAATAAAGTGGACAGAACCAGGTGTATGTCTTGAAGATTTCTCATCACTTTCCACTGCATCTTAATAAACCAGAACAAGGCCAGATAAAGGAGGAGGCAGAATCTGTCTGGAGTTACACTGAAGAGAAACTTTCTTCCCCCTTGAGTAGGAAAAAAGTGAATAGTCAAATGTAGAACACATCCACACACTGCAAAAACACTGTGTTATCTCCCCTCCTGAACCCATCCTGAAGATGTACAAGAGCTTCACTTTCCTTTTGAGAAATCCTCTGGAGGGATCAACAGTGCCGCTACTTGATTTTCTAGCCACAGTTATCGCTGGCGATAACAAAAGCGACTGTAATTTCATATGAATTATTTTCCTCTCGTAGCTCATCGAGAACAGTGGAGAAATTTTATGGAAAGTGCAGATTGTAAACTTTCAATCCATGCCGCATATGTGTTTATGCATGGTAGAGGAGATATTTCATTATGATTTGAATTATTTTATGCATAATCTTATTTTGCATTCTTTTGAGCTTTTTGATGCAAAAAACTGTAACACTGTAAGCTGTTTGATGCAATATAGAACAGCTTTCAAAAAGGTTTTATTTAGAACCCTATCCAACACATTCTTCATCATTCTGAACATCCCTTTTTTAAAGAAACTTGAAGAACTTGGCGATATAAAAATGAAGGCAAGTCATGCCAAGGCAAAGACAATGAACATGTCCCTGATGGATGGATGGATGAATGTATAGATAGCACAAGTACAGTAAAGAACAAAACAAAGCAGGGTTTTATACAAAGGGAAGATATCCTTCCATCCATTATCTTCTGCTTTATGCTGGCCTTTTGCTGGCCAGGGGCACAATGAGTCTCCTACCCCTTCACTGGGCACAGGGCATTACACTATCTTAGCTAATCCCAGAACAGGATGCCAATCCATCGCTGGGCAGAGGCAAGATATAAATCAGTATAATAAAATGAAATGACTGTGCATATTAAACAGTAGCAACTAATTATGGCTCTAATTGTCTCAGCAGACTAAGGCACTGACACTATGATCAGAGGAGTGTGAGTTCCAATCCTGGTCATGCTGCTTTGCCCTCAGAGAGCAAAATTGGGAGGGTAGATGGAGCACTCTCCCCAACACTATAAAATATGTCTGCTGGCTCAGGTGTCTGTTAGCTGATGTATCACAGCTGGGGATCTGAGAGTGTAGTGTAGACATTATAATGTCCATTGAGTCTGTCCTATTAATGTTTGTGTTAGAGGCCTGCATTATTGCGGGACTCTGGCAGGATCCGCGGGATCCGCGGGACCCATTACAATACCTTGCGGCGCGGGACCAAAATTTACTGTCTTTTGCGGGAGCGGTCGGTCAGTCAGTCCAGTCGTCACGGGAGCGGGACGAGACATACATTTTGAAAAATCCCGCAAAATACTGGTGGAGCGTCACGTGAACAGACGGCCAGTTTCTCTCTCTCTTTCTCATACACACACACACACACACACACACACACAGAGAAACGCGCATGCACTTTCTCACTCACACATGGGCTTTCTCTCTCTCTCTCTCTCTCTCTCTCTCTGTCTCTGTCTCTCTCTCTCTCGCCCTAATAATGATTCATTATAACCTAAATAATATTTTGCTGTTGTACTAAATACTGTAGCGTTGGCCATGTCGAGGTTACGCGGTATGGGTGACGTCATCACCCAGAAGCACTTGTGGGTTGTACACAGTTGTAAAACAGTTATGAATTGTTCATATCAGTTATTTTATGCAGTTGTATCATGCTGACTTAGTGTTTTATTAATGTAGCCATCATCCTGTGTTAGTAGACGTGATTAATTTGTTTATTTGTGTAACTTACCATCTGTGAGATGTACAGTACAGTAGCATTGATGTCATTGGCAACTCGGAGCAGGTTATGTATCTGGCTTTTATGTTAAACATTCACAAGTGAGCTTAAAAAATTGTTCTACATTATGCTCGATGCGTTTAAGTCACTATCTTCTCCCGCCACGCCATAATATGTAAGTAAGTTTTAAGTTCTATATAGATAATTTGGTTGATGTGAGAATCTGGGACGGTGTTAGGGCACGGCTATGGAGCTATAACTCTGAGTTTTTTCTCAATAGCTCAGGATCTTGCATCCAACCCAGAACCGATCCACCAACATCCCCTCCCCTCCTTATGTCTCTCTGAACGAGACTGCTCGTGCACCCTACAGACATCGGACGACAAACTAAATTTAGCGCGCACAAACGCCCCCCCATGTGGACTGTAGGCGGGAGTGGGAGGACATGTTTATGTGGCGGGCGGGAGCGGGACCAAATATGACCATTTTATTGCGGGAGCGGGCAGGAGCGGAACTAACAAATCAGTCCCGCCCAGACCTCTAGTTTGTGTGCAGTAGGTGAAGAGGTGTTATTCGGTGTGTTCTCAAGTACCTGTCCTTCCTACAGTGAGTTTAATGAGTCATCTTAACACGAGTGCTACCACTGCCCCCTAGAGTGTTTGTTTTACTTCAATGTGGAGGTCAGATTCTTCTATGTTCAAGCACAGTGAGTGGGCCCTTAAAGATTGGTATGGGTGGATGGGTTTGTACATGATCTAATTCAGGTAGACTGACTATATTGGACAAATTAGTGTAACCCAGTGGGGCCAACATGTGCAAATTGTTGGTTATCTTAATTTGAGTGCAGTTTACAGCCCAGTTGGACCTTCTGTTAACTCCATCCTGGTCCCATTACTGACCTAGGAAGGCATCCATATGTTGAGCCAAAATTTAATGTTGAGTTGTTGCCCACATGCATTTGCTGGTTGGGAAATTTCACACACCAAACATCTTTTAACTACATCAGTAATAATTTGATATTTTCCAAAATATCCCTTTGAATATAGAATCCTATACAGGTTGTCCTTCCATCATCATCTGAAGTGTTGGGTTGACACAGAGTCCATAGAGAGTCGAGTGATCAGTAAGTGTTTACCTGAATCTGCGACAGGCAAGAAGCATATGAAACGCAGGGCTCTTTAGGGCAACTCAACAGGCTATGAAGAGAAGTGATGGAAGGGAAGTGATAGAAAACCTCCCTCTATATTACAGAAACACTACTCAAATTTCCATCCCTCTGAACTCACATTTTCCATTCCATCTCCATTTCTACCTCTCTGTATGTCTTTTCCCAGGAAACCAGAATCAGAACCAGAATGACTGAGATGTCACTTACAGAGAATGTGTTTTGGCAGTAGCTCTTATTACGACAGACATATGGTGCTTTCCAAAGTGCAAAAGTGAAAGTGTACACTGAACAACATGCTTGCAAACAGAGGAATTTGACCTTGGCATTTAACTCATTCATGCTGTGAAACACACAAGGGGGCAGTGAGCACATATGCCTGAATTGGTGGGCAGCCCTATGCACTACACCCAGGGAACTGTTGGTGGTAATGTTCCTTGCTCAAGAGTACTTCAGCCATGCTATGCCAAGGGATTGAACTGGCAACATTCCATTTACAGTCCGGATCTCAAACCACCAGACCACACCTGCCCCTCCAAGGTTGTTCTCTTTGTTGGGCAGCATTTTAACCAAAAAGCAACCTTGGCAGGCAAAAATGTGGAGGTCTAAATTGTCCTGGTGTGAGTGTGTTTATGTCTCTGTGTGTGTGTGTGTGTGTGTGTGCCCAGCGATGGATTGGCACCCTTTCCTGGCTTTGATTAAATTAGTGGCAGTGAAGGGGATGGGGGACTAACCGTGATCCTGACCAAGATTAAGTGGTTGAGAAGATGGATGGCTGTACATTTATGACATAATGAAGTAAAGAAATTGTCTTGTATATGCAAAGAAGATGGTGTAATATTCTGCTAGAAAATCCCGTTTGTCTACTGAATATGTCAGTCTGTGAATCTTCATGATTGCTTGTGACATTTCTCGTACAGCCTATGAGTCCTCTGCGAAAGCTTATGACTTTTTTCTGACAATTGCTGCGACTCTTTGCTGTGATTAATTGCCATCTAAAGCCAGTCCCGATTCAGTTAACGTCCTCGAGAACGTCTCTCAGGACAGCTGTAAATCTCCCGGCCCATTTCTGCTCTCCATTAGCCGTAATTCATTATTTACTTTCAGGTGAGAATTTCATTCTTTTTTATGCTCCAAGGCAGAGCTTGTAAATCTGCGAGGCCTCAGTGTCTGCATACGCACAGCGGAAAGATCAGGAGTGATGGCTTCACATAATGTTTACTGTCTTTATGCCATTATAATGGGATTAATGAATTGGTAAGATAGTTTAGATTCACTGCTTTTCAGCTGTTTAGTATTGCTTGGCATTTTTTCATTATTTTATTTGATATATAACAATGATATAATTTAGATTTAAATATAAAAACTGTATTTTTGATGCTGTTTCTCCACTTTTTCCACACAATGGACAAGGGACACAATGACATTCACAAATGAAGTGCACAATGCTGATTATCTTGTAACAGTGGCACCTGTGAAGATCTGGGATATATTAGATGGTAATAGAACAGTCCGTTCTTGTACACGATGTGTTGGATGTGATAGAAGTGGGCAGGTGTGAAGAACTGAGACGCTTTGACAAGAACCAAAAGGTCAGATGACTAGGTTGGAATATTTAAAATAGCAAGGATTGTGTGGTTCTCCTATCAACAGTGGTCTCCAAATTCTCCAGATCTCAATCTGTGGAATGTGCTGGAACAACAAGTCTGATCTCCATCTCAAGACATACAGAACTTCAGAAGATCTGCTGCCAACGTCTTGGTATTAGATACCACAGCTTCAGACTGCTAGCCCAAATGTGATTTTCAGCCTATCCAGATTGCATCCAGATTGATTTTTGATAGTCCAAAAAACACATGAAAGCCGGTTTTTGCAAATCTGATCTAAAACACATTTGGAGTACAGATCTATCTCAATCTGGAGACATGATTTTTCAATCTGCTCTCCACTAATCTATATTTTCAGATCCTGCCACTGAATATTCTAATATTAGAAATTCTACCTAAGATATCTCCAACACTGTTCTTCTTCTATTTTGTTAATATAACAGTTTTTTAGAGGACATGGTACATTTTTAAAGTAGCCCAAAAACAAGCACCCCACCACCTCTGAATTGACTGCATTGTTAAAATAGCCCAATTTTGCAGGAAACCTGAGAACTTGGCAACTCTGAATCCACGTCACCTGTAGTTACTGATTTCCACACTGTTTACACGACAACCCAAGCAGATAGATTTGTGATGTCCAGATGCGCAAATCCAATCTGATCACTTGCAAACAACAGTGCAGGCAGACATATAAATACAGACAAATACCATTTGCCTGCAGTCTGAACCGTGGAGTCCATGACTTGACTGGGTAGAGATGTTTCAGACAATCATCTGGATATAACAGGGGGCAGCAGTAGGATTGGGCCCAGAAGGTCACTGGTTCAGTCCCCAGGTCCAACAGGACAACTGAAGTGCCCTAAAGCAAGGCACCTAACCTTCAACTGCTCCCTGGGTGCCATAGATAGGGCTGCCCACTGCTCTAGCTAAGTGTGCTCACTGCCCGCTAGTGTGTGTTGACTACTATGTTTATGTGTTTCATTGCACAGGTGGGTTCAATACATCTGTGTGCAATCACAATGGTCAGTATGTCACTTTCACTTAGAGGGCACTGTCTTGTGTAATGATTCCTCTCAGCGGCACTTCCTCATGTCTTTAAGGAGGCTCCCCATTTCCTTATTCTTCTTGGTGATTCTTTCTCAAGGGAGGCTAACATTTTTCTTCACAGCTTACTTAGTTATTTTAATTAGTAACAGTATCATGTTAAAGTCACTTTAAACATGTGTCTGCAGCCAGTTTTATTACTGAATGAAGAGTGGTGGATATATCAGATGTAAAGGGATCAGAACATAGATAAGAACGTAGCCATGATCCTGCACTATATCTTGATCTGCTCTATCTCCCGACATTTCGCCTGTGTGGTTGGCATTTAATCTTGTTATGTTTTACTCTGTGAATCTAATTTATCAGACCTGAATCTGGATCTGGAGGCCTGTCGGGGGGGGTTTATGATGGTAATTCCGCTGAGTGACCGGACGGCTGTGTAAGTGGACGTAAACAGAATTGGGCTCGAGGCTGGAATGGAGGAGGTGGTGGCGATTAGGACTGAAACAGTATCGATGTTTCAGCTTGTCAGCTTCAGTTCACTTCCAGCAGAGAAACACACACACACACACACACACACACACACACACACACACATACAAATGCATACTCGTCAGTATGACTGCTCTACTGGGAGTGGACCAGCACCCAAATATATCCAGAAAACAAACTGACCATTGATAAGGAGCTAGAGGATGGCTAACATCAACCAGGTGGAGGGAGTTTACTGATAAAGTGGGCAGCTGGTGGAGCTACAAGAGAGGAAGTTCTAATAAAATGCACAGTGGGTGGAACTGCAAAAGAGTGGTTTCTTGTAAAGTGGTCAGTGGGTGAAGCTATAAGAGCAGAGTTTTCGATAAAGTGGCCAGTTACTGTATATTAAGGTGGTCCAAAATTTTGGGCTTTCAAAAAATCAAACTCCCACCCTTTTATTTTAGTCTACCACTGGAATGAACAGTGTGGTGATGTTTTATTACTTAGTATTTAGGGTATGGTCAATGCAGAGTTTCTCATTTAAGTGATTATTACCAGTTTATTGCCACAAATGTAATTAAATATTAGTTTCCTGTAGTTTGTCTTCTTTGTCTTCTCAGCCTGAAGCGTACAATTTTTTTTTAGGAATAATTAGACATTTAATACAATTGATACATACATCAAAAACACTTGTTCTGCATTTCAAAATGTGTGATGCAATTAATATTTAATAGCAAAACAGAAAAACAAAAAAGTCAGTAAATGTTTAGGTTACAGTAAGTAAACTAAACACAAACTAAGCAGCAGTGTTTGCAGTCACTGACCTTCTGTTAGCACAAATTACATTTACAATCAATTTGATTTCATTTGATTGAACACTGACCCTAAATATCAACTTATCTTGATAAAAAATGACTCTTTATTTTTCTACAGCAGTAGCATTAAATGGAAGGGTAGGAGGAAAGAAAAATATATGTGCACTCCCTGAACCACCCTAATGTTTATGTGAGATAAAGCCCACAGAAAAAGACCGTAAATGTCATTATTGTCACTGTCATTATTTGCTATTTCTGTACATATTTTTGACGCCATTCTGTTTCACGGTGTAACTTTTGAGGAGGAAATATGAGCCTTCATCATGTCCTCATTACTCCTACATTTGCTTTTGTATCTTAATGACTCCACTGAACACAGCTCCTGAAGAAGCAGAGGTTTTCTCTGAGTAAACACTTAGTGCCATTCATACTGCACACTAATCAGGTTCAGTTTCTGACCTGTCTGCTCCTCTTCAACCACTAATGACCTGAAACTGAGACACAGTGGTTTATCAGGTCAATTATAGCAATGTGGACTGACTTTAGACCTGATTCCTGCATTTAGGCCTCAACCAGGAGACTCAAGCTTGCACTTTTCACATTAACAGCATGGCTTCCATTAGCCAGTAAAAAAATACATTTTGACAGCAAATGTACTGCTAACCATTACAATCGCAGCACTCATCTAATGTGTTTGAATGGTCTGAAACCTTTGTGAGTAGATACGGTGTGATACATGAAGGCGCATTGTATAACTCCATATGGGTCCAGCACCAAGCATTATGGTTTGGGGTCCAGTCTCAGTTATGCATTGATCAGCCAGTACATCACAGAAGCTCATGCTTCTTTTAAAGGCAGATGAGTCAGTAACTGTAATGTGATTACAAGAATTGTAATGAGTTACTTTGATGGAGGAAAAAGTAATCACAGTCCTGCAAAGTTACTTTGTAATGTTTACCCAACACTGGTATTGATCCTGGCACAATAATTACTCACACCTGAAACATGAAGATTAGGGTCAGGCTGAGGGTTAGGATTAGGTTTTGAGTTGATATTGGGATTAAGGATGGGATTGGGTTAAGATTAGCTTTTGGATTCAGATAAAGGATAAGGTTAGTATTAGAGCCAGGGTATGGATTGGGATTAGGTTTTGAGTTGATATTACAAATAGGATTATGACTAATCTTTGTCTTGATATTAGGATTAAGATTAGAATTTGGTTTAAGTTGATATTAAGCTTAGAGTTAGGAATAGGTTTTGAGCTGCTTTTAGGATTAGGGTCAGGATTGAATTAAGATTAAGTTTTGGATTGAGATAAATGTTTGGGTTATTATTACACACAGTAAATCTGCCAGTGTTAAATCAACACTATTAGAGTTAAACTAACACTGAGAGTGTTACATTTTGACACCCTCTGTGTTAATTTAACTCTAATAGTGTTGATTTAACAACGGCATATTTACTGTGCAGCCAGGGATAGGATTAGGATTAGGTTTTGGATTGATATTAGTATTAGGATAAGGGTCAGGATTAAGGTTAGGATTAAGTTTTAGGTTGAGGTTAAGATCAGGGTTGGTATTAGAGCCAGGGTAAAGGTTAGGATTAAGTTTTAGGTTGAGGTTAAGATCAGTGTTAGTATTAGAGACAAGGTAAAGGTTAGGATTATGTTTTGGGTTGAGATTAAGGATAGAATCAGGATCTTATTTTAAGTCATATTTCAATAGTACGGCAACAAGATATTTAGCTGAATGTATTCAGATGCTTTACTGCTGCTATTTCACTGATTACCGATGTTAATAACAGTCTGTTGAGAGTTTATTAAGCATGTGAATATGAAATGTTACCCAGTGTCTTTATTTAATGCTGAAAGTAGACTTTTATCAGCAACAGAATAATAGCGAGTGCTGCTGTCAGGAGGGCTGGAGTAAGCTCTTACTGAACACACACACACACACACACACACACACACACACACACACACACACACACACACACACACACACACACACACACAGAGGCTGTAATCCTGCCGGGCGTTCAGCCTCACTGCCCATCACTGAAACTCAGCCTGTCATTAACGCCCTCTCTGAGCGTGCCGTTTTCCCGGGTGCTCCTGTTTGAAGCACCACACACACATACTCACCCACAGCTCAGAACAGCTTCCACTGGCCAGCCATGCTCACACAGCACCACTGCAGTTCAAAGCTCTACCCTTCGCTGCTTTAACCACTTTACAGCTAATGCAGGTCCAGCCCTATTGATTTCTGCCTTTTTCTTTTGACAGAAACTGTGTGCTGCCTCTGGCCCGCTGGTTGAATTTTTGACAATTTAAAGAGCTAAAAGTGGCCTTTATGTCATTTGTTCTTTACTTAACCTGAAATACCTTTCATTCATGTTCTGTAACCTTTTACATTTGTCTGATCAAAGATGCAGACAATCAAAACAAAGGAAATACAGACTTGTAGACATGGCTGCTGTTAGCGCTTAGCTTTTGTCATCATGTCCACGAAACCGTTTGCTCTGCCATGTTTGAAAGAATGCTTGGAGTTGGAGTGGGCATGGCAGGTCTCAGACGATGTTTCAGGGAACCGATGGAGATTCAATGTGAATACCTTCTTCTAAGCCTAACCTACCTGTGAAAAATGTGTGTCATGCCCCTCACTCCTGCTTACCTCATTTTCTCTCTCTCTCTCTGTCTCTGCATATTGGTTTGCCTCGCTCTCTCATCCACTCTTCACTTACACACACATGCTTATTCCCTTAACTCAACTCCCTATTGGTTCTGCTTGAGTCCAGCACTACATTTCCCATCAGCCCCTCCTCCTTTTATTTGGTCATATATCTTCAACACTGTTCTTCACTATGTTTCCCAGAATGCTCTTCACTTGGTTACATCACCTCCTCAGCTCCCCACACCTGTTAGGCGTTTCACTCATCAGCCAAACAGTATTTAGACCCAACTTATCCATTCACTCGTTGCTAGTCATTACCTGCGCTTTTAGCATTCTGTCGTGCAGCTACCATTCCATTACAGGTCATCCATTATTCTCCTTCTTTTTTCCTTATGATCTAATGTTGAGTTATTCAGCTATTCTGATTTTTGAGCTATTCTGAGTCATTAAGCAATTGTCTGGGTTAAGAGTTTTTGCCACTGTCTGTTTACCCATTTACGTGCCTTGTGCTTTAATAAAGATTCTTATTTTATTATCTGCGCTCATCTCCCTTTGTTACTTGGGCCAGCATGACAATGTGCCAAAACTCTGAAGCAAAAAACGGAAGCAGAAGCAGAAGCAAACGAGAGAAGCAAAAATACTTTAGCAGCAAAATCCACAAAAACTAAAAATAAAAGCAAAAACTGGCAAAATCCAAATGAAAATAAGTATCAAATAATTGTGAAGAGTAATAAAGTAAACAAATATTTCTAAAATATATATTTTTTTCTGTTTTGCATTCAAAACAAATATTTTTCTATTTGTTGTCCATTTTTGTTTGCAAAATTAACTCCATACTTTAGCTTTAGCCCTGTGCAGCAAAATGTGGTTCTATACTTTATTGTGATGAAAATCTATTTCCCGCAAGGGATTAATAAAGTATCTATCTATCTATCTATCTATCTATCTATCTATCTATCTATCTATCTATCTATCTATCTATGAAAATCTATCATTTTCCATTTTTGTTGTGTTTTTTTCATGTTTTGACATCAACACTCAAAATGTATTGCAGATTTGAATATTCTGATCCAGAATGAAAACTAATTAATTTTATAATTGTAATAGGGAAACTATGTAATATGAATGTAATTGTCATGGACGGGGTCACTGAGAGATTGTGATGGACACAGGCATGGAGTAGATTAAACTCATTATTTTAATTAAGTGGTATACAAGAAGAAAATAAATAAAACATTTACTTAACAACAGGCAGGGGGTGGAGGGTGCTGGAGCACCTGCTCCTTTGGTACTTTTTGCCCAAAGTGCCCTTTTGTCAAAATGTTTTTTTTTAAGTGTATGTGTGAACGTCTGTCTGAGTGGCCGAAAATAATAATAATAAAAAAATAAGAAGAATTTAGATCTACACTCAGTTGGTCACACGATCCACATAGAGGTGCCCTCACTGCCCTAACATCACGTGCTCACACAGCATGCCCTGCAGCTATGCACTGCTAGATACAGAGAGAGCACAACTGTATGGCATCAAAACAGGCTTAGCTTAAGCGTAAGTGTAAAACAGGTATTGTAAACGTAAGTTTTAAGTGTCGTAAACAGTAGGTTAAAAAGTAGTAAAGACCTGACCACCCTGCTGCTGCTTAACGCAGATCTGCTCCCCACTGTCTTATGTAAGTCCACCCTTTAGTAAGTAATCCTGCAAAGTGCAACAGTTCTCATCCTTCACCAAAAACGACTCTGATTTAATGCAATTCGTAAAACTTTATCCAGAAATGACATACGCAGTACAAATCAGGCAGGGTGAACGGATTGGGTAGTGACACCCTCTCATTTTGTGGGGTTTGTTTTAGGCTGAAGTAATATCCTGTCCCTCTAGCCAATGAGCGTTGAGCCCCACCCCCATCAAAAAAGGGTCAAAAATAAATGTATCGTAACTGTAATTTGTGAATGGTAAACATAACTTGTGAAGTGAAAAGTAAAAATGAGAAGTGAAAGTGTAAATGAAAGTGTACGTATTACATTTACAACTAGTATTTTTCGTTTATGATTGTTTTTAATTTACGATTTTAGAGTTTCATTTACAGATTTACGTTTATGATATTTAAAACTTAAGTTTACAATACCTGTTTTACGTTTACGCTTAAGCTGAGACTGTTTTGACGCCATACAACTGACGGTCCGTTAAGGAGGTTTTGCAGCGGTATTTGTTTGTGCACCCCACAGTGTATTCTTGCAAGATGACTGACGAAGTTAGTGAAGTGAGCAGCATCCTGTGTGCGTCTGACTCTGCACACACTCTCATAAGTTATAGCTGCTAATTAAACACACAGCATGCTGAGGGGGAAAGTATGTCTGTATGCCTGTATGTATGTCTTCTTTTTGTTTCTATATGTTTCTTTTGTCGTGGGCAAAGTGCATCAGAGAGATGTATAATTGATATGTATATTATATACTATAATTATATGAATAATTTTACTGTCAAGTGAGTTGCAGTGTTTTTCCTACATGTATGTTTCTAGAGGCAATGAGGCAGGTTATTTCACTAAAACTATGCAATGTACATGCTTATTTACATAATTTTGGACTGTATTAGTATAAATACAACAATAATAATTAATTAGAAGACTTTGAATTGTGATTTTCACAACCTTTCATTTAAACAAATCAGAACTTGTTTATAACATTTGTGTACACACAAATTACATATTTTATATGTATGCATATTATATTTAACTTTTATAACCTTCCATTCTTTATGAATTTGGGTTACTACAAATCAACCGGTTACATTGTAAGGTATGTTTCTGTATGGTGTTTCAAATTCGTGCTCCATGTGCCCCCTTTTGACTTTGAGCACCTGCCCCTCCAAAGGTCTCTGCACGGCCCTGCTTAACAATACTATTGAAACTGATAAGTCTAGTGACAAAACACAAAACACACAAACTAACACAATGACAAGCAACGGTACAATGAAACACAGGGCTATAAGTAGGGGAGTTCATTAAGACATACGTGCTGGGGAACAGGTGAACACACTAACGAGAGGGGAGTGAGAGACAGAACAAGGGCGGATACTTAAAGGGACAGGTACACAAGAGAACATAATGTCAGATGAACAATTTAGCCTTTTCTTCTGTTGTTCATCAATTGCAGGCTTTTCAAACAGCTGCTGGGACATGTTTATACATGGCAGGGTAGAAGAATCAGTAAAGCAGGATTATAAATAATGCAATTCAGTCTATTCATACATCATTCTCCTCACACAGCTGGTTGACTTACACTGACCATCAGCTGATGGTCTACAACAGTAGTTGATGCTTTTTGAAACTAGAAGCACAGTCAGCATTAATATACTGGTAGAATACTGTGCCCCGCCCCCACCTCGGGCTCTCTGACCACATCTCCCTTCTGATGGTTTCTACATACCACCCCCGTCTGCAATGCTCCAGACCCACACAGAACACCATTACTGTGTGGCCCAGTGATGGAGACGCTGTGCTGCAGGACTGCTTTGACTGCACAGACTGGCGGGTTCTCAAGGAGGCTGCTGAGTGTGAGGGGAAGCTGGACCTAGAGGATTATAGACCTGCTGTCCTCGGGTACAAGTTTAAAATTTAAATGATCATGTCTATGTTTTTACTTCATCTATCAGCTGAAACCAAAAACTAGCTGAGAGTTAAGACATCACTTGCAAGTTAATGGGAATGCTCAATATAACTTTAAGTTGTGATGATGTAAACCAGCCATATGTTTTGATCAGCAACTCCAGAGGGTTTATATATAGCACTCACAATACCCTCTTAGACTTACAGTGAAGCAGCTGTCTAGGCAAAACTCAGATTATAAAAGTGTTGTGCAAATAAACTTAATTTTTTTATTCCAAAACAAAACATGAATTTGTATTCATGGTGGATGTGTTAGTATGTTGCACCAACATAGAGTTAGCTCAGGGCTCCAGAATGCCCTAATGTGGCATTGAGGATGTGTTCAATACTTTCAAAATCAATATAATGTGCAGTTTGATCATGGGTGTCCAACTCATTAACTAACCACAAGCCTGCAGCGCTCCTTCAGTCTGCACGTCTAAAGTTAAATGTTGTTAAGTCTATCAGGATATGTGCAGCAATTACTGACACAGCATTCAATCACACATACAGCTGGTATAATCGCCACAGAAAAGCTTTGAATAGAATTGGATGCTGTGGATCTGAACATGATGTTCTGTGCTAGCTAGAGGGACATAACCCCAGCACTGGGTTGTGGAGCAGTGGAACTGTGGCTTTTTTTTGTGTTGGTGCTCCAGTTGTCAGAAATGATCATCCAATATCATTACCTGACCTTCTCATGGCTGAATACAAGCAAATTCTCAAAGCAGTGTTCAAAAATCTAGTATAAAGTCATCTAAAAGAGTGTAGGCTACAAGAACTCAGGGATTCCCTGAAATGAAAATACAGGAGGCTATCAAAGCAGGAGCTTATGCTGACTCTATAGAGTCATCTCAATAGAGAGATGCTCTTACAACTACAGAATGCTGCTGGAGTTGTTGTCAGATGCAGATGTTGTTTGTTTCCGTGTGTTTATTTACTGGAATGAACATGCACATTTGATGTTTTTTTCCCATCCCAAGGAATAGCTAAACCTTACCGGCTTCCCTTTGCTGTACTAATCAGCCAATAAATGAAGTACAGTATGTCACCTAGCTTGTAAACCCCATTTAACTGGCTTTCTCTCCATTTCTCAGTAATCTCCATAGCAGGCTGGGAATCAAAATGAATTCCTGTCATCAGCAGGGATCCTCTCTGGGATAAACAAAAAAGTAGAGCCCGTTATATTAATACCAATGAGGGCTAAATTGACCAGAATACATGCATGTTTTTAATGAAAAGCATATTTCAGAAGCTTCAGGGAGCATATTGTTGAACTAGGACAGACAGATGGATGGAGCGGACTGAATGGAGGCGGCTTTAATCCAGAAATGAAGGCTGGATCACATCAGCTGTCTCCACATTGGCTTTTTAATTGCTCCTCTGTGTCTCCCTGACTGCTTGTGTGTCTGCCAAGATATGCATCGAGAAAACCATGAATCAGACGTGCTTCACGAATAATAAAAAAACCTTCCCATTTCAATGTTGCATGACGAGCAAACACTAGACACTAGATGCAGTTAGTTGCAGAGTTGATTTTCCTCCCAATGTAGTGGTATCCACTACCCTCCCATCCATTATGACTCTCCCAATCACTGGTAATGTCTGGTTGAATACTAGCACAGGCTCTGATGCATTTGGAGACAACCACCACCTCTTTTTCAACTACCGTATTTTCCGGACTATAAGTTGGGTTTTTTTTCATAGTTTCATGACTCAGGGCAGGCTGCAGTGAGGCGACTGTAAAAAGGATCAATGTTTTGTAGAACCAAAACAAAATATAGACAATGTCTGTTATTGTAATAGTTAAATAATAATAATAATAATAATAATAATAATAATAATAATATAATAATAACAATAATGTTAACATACCAGGCACATTCTCAGTTGTGTCAGTGTTCAATTATTCAGCCTGTTGGTGCCTTTATTCTATTTTTATTTTAAATTACTTTTCCAAATGACATGTCTGTGCTTGGTGTTAGAATTTATGAAATAAATTTCATCCAAAAATGCGACTTATACTCCAGTGCGACTTATATGTGTTTTTTTCTTCTTTATTATGCATTTTATGGCTGGTGCGACTTATACTCAGGAGCGACTTATAGTACTGCCGATACATTGTCAGTGGGAGTGGATTCCCAGTTTTGACACATCACCTGACACCTGAGCCACACAGTAGTCATGACAAAAGAGCGCTATCATGTGGAACATAATGTGGGACCTCATCTTTCCTGAACCATGCCTCACACACTCGCCCTATGTTACCCATAGAGTGACTTTCCTGTATATTAACATCTCAGGAAGATGCTTTATCATACCAGGCTATTGAAGTCGTTATTACTGTGGCTCTAGCCGAATTGTGGTCAAGTTTTGGCTGGAAGAAGTCCTGTTTTTCTGTGTTTTTGTCCTGCCATGTCTTTGGGTTAGCGGTGCTAGCATCCTCATCACCACTTTCACCATGTCAGCTCACAAAATGAGAGTTGCAAAAAGAGTGGCAACTCTTTTTCGGAGGTCCTCAGTAATCTCATTTATTTGTGCCATGATGTACTTCCACAAACGGGTGAAATGCAGACTTTAATAGATCCCTGTTCTTTAAATAAAACAGGGTGCATACTCACACCTGATTGTCATGCCATTGATTGAAACACTAGACTCTAATTTCACCTTCAAACTAACTGCTAATCCTAGAGGTTCACATACTTTTGCTTCTCACAAATATGTCATATTGGATCATTTTCCTCAATAAATTAATGACCAATATATTGTGATAATAATCAATAAATTATTAAGTATAATATTTGTGTTTCATTTGTTTAACTGGGTTCTCTTTATAAACTTTTAGAATGTGTGTGAAAATCTGATGATGTTTTAGGTCACATTAATGCAGAAATATAAAAAATTCTAAAGGGTTCATTCTCCACCACACAGTATGGTCTTAAGTCTTTGACAATGAACCGGGTTATTGAAGCCGTTATTACTTTGGCTCTAGCCAAGTTGTGGTCAAGTTTTGGCTGGAAGAAGTCCTGTTTTTCTGTGTTTTTGTCCTGCCATGTCTTTGGGTTTGCGGTGCTAGCGTCCTTATCGCCACTTTTACCATGTCAGCTCACCAAATGAGTGGTGAGGTTTGTTGTAATACCGGTGTACAGGAATGCGAATTTGCATTCTTTGCAAACAGCAACAGTTTTGTCTAGTTTTCCGTTCTTCATGTAAAAACCGAACTTGACTGTGACACAGGGTTGCCAAGTCCAACAAAAATATGCAGCCCAAAGTCAGTCTAAAGCCACCCTTCTGAAGCTTAAACTAGCCCAAAATATGTCTGTCACAGGTTTGAAGCAAATGGCAAAACAACTATGAGTGTACGACTTAGTATTTTGTTTTTAAGGGATTTATTATTATTCCATCAAACCTTTTTCTTTTTCCCAGTCCTTGCAATACTGCTTCCCGTATTTCCCCATTTACCTGGCATATTAGCTAGTGACTGTTTTCTCTTCACCCTCCTTCTCTCTCTATCTGTCTCTCTGTCTCTCTCTCTCTCTCTCTCTCTCTCTCCCCCTCACTCTCCTTTTCAGGTTATCTTTCCTTATATTGTTATGTTCTCTTTGTTGTTATTGTTGTATTCAAACTTCCTTAGTGTCGACTTATACACGTTTGCCCGCAATGTTAAAGTAATATCCTAGGCAACACCCACTTTTTGTTGTTTTTTTGGTGGGCACGGTAATTTTATAAAAATAAAAAAATGCACCCCGCCACCTGTGACTGGATTTTCAAACAAGCCCAGTTTGGCATGAAAAACGCAAACCTGGGAACTCTGGTGTGACGAGATGTGACTGTGACGAATATCGCGACAGTTAATCAGAGACAAAGAGAGAGAGAGAGAGAGAGAGAGAAAGACACAGAGAGAGAGAGACAGAGAGAGAGAGACAAAGAGAGAGAGAGAGAGAGAGAGAGAGAGAGAGAAAGCAGCAGCAGCAGCTGACATCAGCAACAACAAATTGATTGACAGCTATTTAATCGGGCCATCGGCCAGTTTATGTTACAAATAGACCGATTCAGGGGTCCATGTACTGATGTAGTCACATCGTTTAAGTGATCTTTGTTGGTCAACCTCTCCTGAGAAGGGTAACAGTGGTCTTGAATTTCCTCCATTTGTACACAATGTGTCTGACTGTGGATCTCTTTAGAGATGGTTTTGTAAACTTTTTCAGCCTGATGAGCATCAACAACTCTTTTTCTGAGGTCCTTGGTAATCTCATTTATTTGTGCCATGATATACTTCCACAAATGGGTGAAATGCAGACTTTTATAGATCCCTGTTCTTTAAATAAAACAGGGTGCCGACTCACACCTGATTGTCATGACATTGATTGAAAACACTTGACTCTAATTTCACCTTCAAACTAACTGCTAATCCTAAAGGTTCACATACTTTTGCTTCTCACAAATATGTCATATTGGATCATTTTCCTCAATAAATTAATGACCAATATATTATGATAATAATCAATAAATTATGAAGTATAATATTTGTGTCTCATTTGTTTATCTGGGTTCTCTTTATCTACTTTTAGAAAGTGTGTGAAAATCTGATGATGTTTTAGGTCACATTTATTAGTTTGGAGTCAGGACAGGGTGAGTGGAGTCAACACAACATCAAATACATTCATTATAACACAATATTGATTAGGGTGGAGCCGGATACTCATTTCAGACGATGTTTGACGAGTACGAGCATGATACGAGTAAAACTCGTCAATATCCGTGCTCATGCTGAAGGAAAATCCTCATTGGGTAACTGACTGTCTTCACGATCTGTGATTGGCCAGTCACACAAAGCAGCTGCCCCTCCGTATACAGACACATCTCTGCAGCCAGAGCTGTGCCTAGCTGTGCCCCACTCTCACACACACATGCACACACAGACAGAGAGAGACACACACACCTTTATCAACATTGTTTAACTTTGTATGGAAAAAAATGCCAAGAATGTTAGGTTGTAAAAAGAAATAAATAATTGAAAGAAAAAAAAATCAGTTTGATCATAAAATGTAAAAAATACTAATAATAAGAAGGGTAATTGTGTTGAGTACGACAACTCTTGTTCATGTATACTTAGTAGTTCATAATTTTCTACTGCATGAGTTGTATTCATTCATGCACTTAAAAATATTCATGTTCTGAGTTTATAAAAACTTATTCTGTAAATAGTTCTCTTACTTTTGTGATCAAAACATTGATTTGAATCTCAATGTTGAGGCTGTTCTGTAAATAGTTTTCAAATAAACAATTCATATAGCAACTTCTGATCAATCCATATCAATTTCAGACTTAATGCACCGATTTAAGCCCCACCCACTTCCGGTGAAAACACGCCCAATTCCATTTTATGCCCCGCCCCTCCAAGAAAAGATACAAATACAGATCATTTAGATGGTTGAACAAATACAAATACAGATAGTGGTGTACTCGCTCATCTCTAATATTGAAATAATAATGTTGAGAAGACCCTGATGAATACTGCCCCAGTGACAGGAAACATTCACTACCTGACTCATATATACCTAACTCATCTGAAAAATGACTCAACATTTACAGTAGCTCAATAAACAAATATTTTTTTGCATATGCAGGAAACACTTGTCAGCCATAAAATCTCCTCAGTTAAAGAATTACTGGGGTCTGTTTATATTTAAATAAACACAGTACAGTGGAAGTGCGTTAGCATTTACAGCTCTGTTTGACTGTGTGTGCTGGACTGCTGCTGCCTGACCACCCTTACATATCTTCACATAAACGCCTTTTCAACCCCTATAAAAAGACGTCTTTTCACCTTTCACTTTCAACCTAATTTGGAAGTTGGAAATATGTCTTCACATAAACGTCTTTTCAAAAAACTAGAAAACGATGTATTTTCACTTTCAACTAAAATGGAACATAGTTTCAACAAACAGCCTGGATGTTTTTTCAACATCTTTTTAACAAAATAGTGCTTGGGGTGTGGGTGGGGGGGTGTTTCTAGTTTTTAATATGATTAAACCCAAATGAGAGATATTTATCAGTCAAGACATATTTGTAGAGAGAATTTTGCTTCTTTAGCTTAAGGTGCAGCACAATGGTTTGGTGGCTAGCATGTTTGCTTCTCTGTGCCGGGCTCTTGGGTTCAATCCCCCATCTGGATGGATTTTCCATGTTCCAAGAGGTTGGATGGATTGATAATGTAGTATAGAGCTGACCTGAAAACTAACATTGCTAAGAACAGCTCATTGTAATAGTCCAGTTTCAGTCAAGATACATTTCTAGAACTTCTGTGAACATGCTCAAATCTCCCGTGGACGTAGTTTTGGACACAGTATGACTTACTGTGAACTAGGGATGTCCCAATCACGTTTTTTCTGTTCTCGATCCGATCCGAGTCATTATTTTTTTAGTGTCTCCCGATACCGAATCTCAAACCGATACTTCTATTTTCTAGATAAGAACTAGATAATACTCTTCACACAGTGCGCACATTACATTATAGTTCATAAAATTAATCCAGTGTTTATATTTAACAACTGCAATGCTTTAGGGGAAAAAACTGCCATCTTCCAAACTATTGTTGTTTCCAAAAGCTCTAAAAGACGCCGAAAACCTGTATTCTCTACCACAGCGATCGGCTGGTCATCCAAAGCAGTGAATTCAGTGACCCTCTCTGTGATCTTCTTGGCCATAGCGCCGTCTCGAGAACTTTTCTTTTAAAACTTTCTGATAGTGTAGATTACTTAGATACAGCCTTTAACTGAGCTGTCTGAACGAACTCACTGTATTCTGTTAAATGTTTATTTTTTAGGTGTCGTATTAAATTTGTAGTATTAAATCAGGGACATGCGGTCAGCCTCACCTGTCATCATGACAAGAAAAAATTAACACAAAATTTATATTAATATTTGTCCACTGATCTTTATGACTAATTTCAAACATTTTTATAGTCAAAATCACTGAAATTGCATATTTCCTATTCAAATACAAGGGAGAAACACGAGGTGCGGTAGCAACAAGTCGAGCCTCACCTCTGAATGCGCAATCCATCACAAACTGGGTTGATACATGCGCGTGCCTGTTGCCGTATCGCTGCATGTCGCCAATATAATGTTGGCATACCCATTTATATACCCTGATCTATACCCTGGCTAATGTCTTTAACCATTTATGTTTAATGTTTGTTAGTAACATATTTAGTTTTGCTGATGGGACATAAAACCACAGTGAAAAGGCACAGAGTGAGGCAGGGCAGTACTCCTCCGCATTGAAGGGGGGCGTACATGAGCCAATGGGTGCTTGTTGCTGCTGTGCTTTTACTCAGAGGCGAGTGAGAGTGAAGAGCACGGAGGGAGCAGAGCAAATGCTGCTTTCTCTCACTGCTGTAATTGTAATGTTTTTTCTTATCTTTACGTACCTTTAATACGTACCTTACGTGTGTGAGAGAGAGAGAGAGAGAGTGTGTGTGTGTGTGTGTGTGTGTGTGTGAGAAGAACGCTGATTAGATATGAAATAACCAGTAGCCAATTGAATAAGCTCCCTTTTGGGTTTATATATGTGTAAATCCGACTCTAAAGGAGTCAGTGCCTCACCAACCATGAACCTCATCGCACGTCACTGTATTAAATGCAGATCTGCTACTATCACCCCGTGAAACACTCATATTGCAGACATTACACCTCGCTGTTGGACTCGTATTGCTTTCTAAATTGAAGTAATTCCACATAGCAGACATTATAATCACGTTCTGATACAAGCTCTGCTCTCGTTTTACGACTCCTTTGTTTATGACAAAGATCGGGCTTAGGTTTGTGTTCAGAAAAGCCGATACGATCAGTTAAAAAATGCCGTGATCGGCCCCATTCCGATCTTTGAGATCGGATAGGGACATCCCTACTGTGAACTATAAAAATTAGTAAAACTTCACTGCTACAGACACTTCAGACAGCTGCAGGGCTGGTAGAAGACATTTCCTGCTCTGAGGATGGCGGATACAGTATTCAACTAGTTTGTGAGACCTTCATTAAGATCTGGATGAGGTTTTAGTGGTTCTTGTTGATGTATTTTGATGGAAATGACTGGACTTTTTAAGTAACTTTTGAGTTCTACTCTTTGTTAGGAATGCTAGCTTCACAGCTCCAGTTTTAAAAAGCATTTTTTTGGACTTTACACATCTTGGCCGACTACATCTGAGGTGAGAATCTGTGGTGATGTGATTTTTGAATGAACAATTCCTTTAAGAGTTTGATAGACTTCATTTTGAGGTAAGTAGTTTTTCTCCTTACATATTTAATACAGTCTCACAGCTGAAAACATGAATGTTTAATGTTAGATTCAAAGGCAGGTTTATCAGCTCTAGCTGTTCTTACATCTGCACTCACGCAAAATCCAAAGAAATCACACTCACTCGTTACAGATCCTATGAATTCTTCATGAGATCAGACTGATATCCTGCAGTTGACAGCGTCTGGATGAAAACGGTCAAGTTTAAGCTTGCAGTGAGTCACACTTTAGGAAGAGAGTACAAAAGCAGAGATAATAAAACATAGATTACAAATGCTTTACTGCTTCACTTTGATGTGACTAGAGAGAACAAGAGAGAGAGAGAGAGAGGTATGAAAGAAAGAGAGAGAAAGGGAGAGAAGAGAGAGACAGAGGGAGAGAGAGAAGGAGAGAGAGAGGTACAAGAGAGGAAGATACAGAGGGAGAGAGAAAGAGAGGGGGCACAAGAGAGGGAGAAACAGAGACACACAGAGGGAGGGGGAGAGAGAAATAGACAGAGGGACAGAGAGTGTGAGAGAAAGAGAGGAGACTGAGAAAGAGACAGAGCAAGAGGGGTGCAAGAGAGGGAGAGACCGGGAGAAAAAGAGACAGAGAGAGAGAGAGACAGGGAGAACGAGAAACAGAGAGATATACAGAGGGAGAGAGAGAGGGGGGGTAGAGAAATAGAAAGAGGGAGACTGAGAGAGAGACTGACAGAGAGAGAGGGGTACAAGAGGGAGAGACAGAGAGAGAGAGACAGAGTGAGAAAGAGAGAGAAAGAGAGAGGGAGAGAAGAGAGATAAGTGAGAAAGAGAGAGACAGAGGAAGAGGGGGGGAGATAGAGAGAGGGAGAGGGAGAGA
>BRDA01029168.1:0-15941 GCA_036984385.1 Crenuchus spilurus | reverse complement strand
CTACCTGAGTACTGAATGTCAATACTTTTGACACCTTTGTTATTCAGTAACTCCTGTAAAACTCCTATGAATCATATGCCAGCGTGTACAATAAAACGTGAAACAACCCAATGTTCCTTGAAGTTGAATGGGTTAACACTGAGCCCTGAAAACCTGTCTGGCTGTTTTTTTAAGAATGTCATGTGTTATTTTCTTTCAGTAGCTCCAGCCATGTTAACACAAAAGAACAAGACGGTGCTTCTCATCAATTTTAGTCACAGGTTGAGGCGGAGGCTGCCAACAGAAGCAGGGCTCAGTGTAAGAGACACCTGACAATAGGTGAGACGTGTTACCCTGTCAGATGTCTTTGCCATGGCCGCCTGTTCCCTGAGGTGACAACACCTGTGAGTTCAAATCCCCATCGCTCCTCGCTCTCACGCTAAGGAGGTTTCTGCCTAGCTCACGTGGAGAGAGAGGCGGGGGGTAGTCTGTGGTGGCTATGTAGCCGCTCCTTATTCCTGACACTTGTCATTCAGCACATTTTTAGAGTGAAAGGAGCAATAATGTGAAGTAATGTAGACATTGTTGCATTACTTCTCAGTGTAGGCCTTACACTGTCTGGCCAGATCTTGTATAATTAGAAAGTGTTTCTTTACATTATAGCAGATAAAAAAAAAAAAATAATTTTTTTAATCAAATGTTTTAAATTTTATCATTATAAGAAAAAATAACCTCACTATATAGATGTATATATCATAGATGTAATTTTTCTTATTAAAATCATTATAAATGACTTTCCTATGTCCCAAAATAAGCCTTGTAGTATGTGTGGAATATATGTCTGTATTTAAGTTGGTTTCACATCATTAGGTTTAAAAACATGAGAGTTTAATTGATTACTTTTATAATTGTACATAAAACAAATGTTAGAAAAATTACACAAAACAATATGTGAATATGCATAAAAATACACGTCACATTATTTATAATATTTAATTTAGAAAAAACACGAAACATTCATGAAAATGGCTAAAATTAATAATGTTAGCCACATGGATGTTTTTAACACTTCTCATTTCTTCTGTAGATTGTGCTACGGTCCCTAACACTGCAGCATGTAGTCAGTAATTGTGAGACAGTCCCTAACACTGCAGCATGTAGTCAGTAATTGTGAAACAGTCCCTAACACTGCAGCGTGTAGTCGGTATTTGTGAGACAGTCCCTAAGAACGTGTAGTCAGAGCGAACACATCAACACGAGGCTAAGCTCCTGGGTCACCCGTCATAACAAGGGAATTTACTAAATGTTGTGGTTGTAATTTGTTGTCTTCTTCTATTTCACCCCCAAACTGTAACTGTACTGGTGAATCTGCGTTTAGTTAACTGGTGAGGAAAAGCGGTATTACAAATATCAAACGAGTGACTAATATTAAACTAACTTTAGCTCAGGTTGTGTTTCATGCTGGGCATGTGTGAGGCTAAATAGCTAACTACACAACTAGCAGTTAAAATAACTATCTAGGGCTGAGATAGGAAGTCTTTATAAAAACCTTTTTTGTGAGGTTACTCTTAAAAAAGACGCGGATAAGCGTTCAGATGGATAACAGCCAGAACACAAATAAACGTGACGAGAGGACTAGAACGGCGCTACCGCTTGTATATACTAGTTGGTTCAGAATACTGCTCTCTGATTGGCGGATTGGAAATGAAGCCGTGTGGCTGATTTGTTTGTGCATTTCAATAATTCAACCGTTTACATTTCGAAGGGGGGCGGGCATTTGCCGCATCTCCTTTGTACTAATATTCAATGTTTTGGGATTTTTTTCCCCCGCCCCCGTCCCGTGCTCGCACCTCCCAAGTTGAGAACCACTGCATTATAGCACACAATTAAGGCATTACCAATTTCACAGCCATGAAAATTGCATTATGGGCCATATATAAGACATTATAGAGATAATGCTGTTTACAGTGTTCAGGTCTGTATGCATAATATGCATGCTATGCAATTAGCATGTTTTACAAGACAGTGTTATAGAGTGTTACTATTGCTTAGTAATACACTGCTGGCCATTAAAATTGCAACACTGTGAAAATGAAACTTGTGTCAACAGGCAGGTCATGATACACATTGAATCAGGTATGGACACACTGCATAGAAAGGCTCATGCATTTTGTAGTGTCATATGAGTCCAGCACCATGCATTATGGTATGGGGGTTGATTGGGCTCCACTCCAATTCGTGCCTCATATGCACTGCCAATAGCTTTAGTATCCAATAATATGTCACAGAGGTGTTGGGGCCTGAAGTGATATCTTGCCTGCAGATGTCCCCTGGTGCCATAATCAAACAGGACAATGCTCTACCACATGGGTCATAACGGTGGGAGGTGTGGTGGGGGGGTTTGTGGTGGGGGTTGGTGGAGGTCCTGAGCTGCCCCCAAATCTGAGCACATATCAGACATGGTTGCATGATGACTGGTGTGCCAGCGTCAGTGTTGAGGAACAACAGGATACATGTAACACCATTAAGTATTCAGAATACGAAACATAAGTAACTGCATTACAAAACACTTAGAGTTTAAACAGACAGTATTCAGAATACAATTGCATTGTAAGAATTAATGGATTACATGTAAGGATTTATCTGTTTAATATGTTTAGTCATTCTCAAATTAAATGACAGTGATTCCATGTATACATTAGTTTCCTGCTCAGTCAAGGTCATGGAGCTTGAGTGATTCAGCCAGACCAGAAATGCGTTTTTGTTTTGGAATTCAGACACATATTTCATATTTAAGGCAGAAAAAGTAAAGCATAAAATCATTATGCAGTGCAGCCCATGTTTGCCGAGTACTAACTTGCTTTCAACATTCAAATATTTCACTTCCAACCTAAAGAAGCTTAGGTTGTTATTAATTAATTAATTAATTAAGTTATTTATTAATTATTTTATTTATTTTGTCTGGCTAAGGTTCTCTGCTGTGCATTGGTTAGCTTAGCTTGGCTATCCTTAATCTTTATAGTTATAGCAGCTACAGTACCTACTGTATGTAGTTAAAAAACATGTCAGGGTGGAATTTCACAAACATCCGAGATTTTGTTTTACTCGAGAAGTGTTTCGTTCACAAACTAGTCTTACCTTCCCCCTATCCCGTTCAATTCGCTTGAGTGAGATGTTACGCTATATTAAATGGAGACGAGCGAGCATTAGGACCCAGCAGAAATCCAAGCCGGTTTTCCTTTAAGCTGCCTCCAAGATCAGCGATTGGCTCCATTTCTTGCTAACGTGTGATTGGCTGTTGCCGCTGTCACTCCCTCAAACAGCATCCGTTTTCACTTGTATGTTGTTTACATGTTGAGCGTTTGTTCTGTCTGTGTCACGTCAGCTAGATGTATTTTAAAATTCATATTATAATTCATTAACATTAACATTTGAGTCTCTGTGCGTGTGTCTACCAGTCTGTGATAAGCCATCTATTTACATGCCTCTAAGTGTTACTATTATCAAAATAATTCAGAATTTCTGCTTATTTTTGCTCAAAAATGAGGTATAAATATGTGCAAATGAGGTTTATTGACCGTACATTCCAAACATAACTGGTGATAATGAGCTGAAGTGAAGTTGACTAAAAAGGATTGGGTGATAATTTAATGCTACATGCTTTTAACAGTTTATTATTTCTAATAATATATAATAATGTATTAATATTTTATTAATGATTAATATTAATTTTATTATTTTATTATTCATAAGACATTTCATAGTTATTAATAGTATATTATTATTAATAACTAGTAATTATTAATAAAATATAAATCATAATTTGTCAATAATTATTAAGAATTAATAAAATAATAATACAATTTATGTTCAAGCACACACAAAAAAAAAACTGCTGAGGTGTCCCCTTTTTCGTCATCTCGGATCTGGTCACCCTATCTTAGAGGATAAACACGGTGCTTTAGGATGCTCTCTGAAGCTAATGTTAGCTATCCGACCAAACTCAGTCAGCATCTTCAGCTAAAAGCAAGTTGTGCCAAAACACCCTTAACTTAAAAAAAACTAAAGTAATGCACAGCCTCTCATGGCTGATTGCTTAATGATTTCTTCACTACACTATAGCTGCTCATTTCTCCTGCTTTTGAATGTGCTATCATGAGTATGTACACTCACACTTGCAGCTAGCCTACGTGGGATGAAAGGAGAGCAAAGCCATTTGATACAAACTGAAATTTGATCAGTGAAGAGTTAAGCTCACTAATATATGCTTTGAATGGCTAATATACAGTGTTTATGCTTCTTTTGTGTGATATGAATACATTAGCTAATAGCTGTTGACATGTTAACAGACTGTTTAGCTAGCTATCATTAGCTAATCAGGACATTGTGTCACAAACACTCATATACACTGACGTACTTAACCAGTTTACGTTCATCTTTACACCATGCACACTGCATTTTTGTTCCCGTGTCTTACATTTTCATGGTGTTTGTTTTCACCTGCTGGCACATTGGCGTCCACGTTTTTTAAGTACAATACCCTGCCCCCTCCCATTCCCATGGGAATGAAAGAGAGTGTAGTACTGGACAAGTAGTCTATTGACTGATCAGCCAATTATAATAACGACCTTTACAGATACAGTTTTACCGCACACAACGTTGTTGTCTTAAAAGCATCCCAAAATAGCTTTTATCTCATCCCTTGTGCTATTTTTGTCATCCCTGTATGACAGGATGACTACATTGTTGTCCTGCACTCCTTTATAGAAAATGCCAAATAGTATCATACAAAAGTATAAACAATTTCAGCTTTTAAGATGAGAGATTTTACCTACATGACACACTTTTTATATGAAACAGCATTCACAGAGTGTCAGAAATCACACAATTTATTTTAAGTCTATTTAAGATTTCAGCTTTATTGTGTGATAATGCAGTTTGCAGTTTGCATGATGGATTTTAAGCTTCCATCAGCTAGGCTATCTGTTCTTTTGCAAGACTAAACTGTATTTTTTGACAAACCTTTGTTTCAACACACTCTCTGATAAAAAC
The DNA here is from genome assembly GCA_036984385.1 of Crenuchus spilurus. NCBI lineage: Eukaryota > Metazoa > Chordata > Actinopteri > Characiformes > Crenuchidae > Crenuchus > Crenuchus spilurus. The sequence continues at coordinate 10,910 of BRDA01029168.1, read as the reverse complement.
AAATAGCAGGATAAATAATTTTCCAAACCTCCCCCCAACCAGCAGCAGTAAAAACCTGTTTACTGCCGATGGCTCTGAGCATCCCTGAGCAGGTCTCATGTGCCTGTGGTGGTTGGTGGGAGAGCTCCAAACAGTGAGAAGCTAAATGAGGAGCGCTGCAGCACCTGAGGCCTGGGGGCCGGGGGCCGAGAGTCTGCAGCCTGGAGCCTCATTTTTTCCCACCAGCAGAACAGGCTGGAGCTCATCATCACTCTCCCCTGCTGTTAGCAAAGCTCAGTCGCCCAGTACAGAGTGCTGTGGTCTCTCATTTATGCATACTATGATCTTGAAAATAAAGCTGCCCAAAAGAAGACGCCTCAAGGTCGGGCTTAACGAAATGTGTATTTTATGAAAACAAGTTTTATAAAGGTGCTGAATCTTTACAATTTATTGCATTACTCCAAAAGTCACATTTTGCATTTAAATATCAATTATTAGGGGTGTAAAAAATAACTGATTTGAATCAGAAGACCGATTTTGACTTAAACGATGTGAGTGCATCGGTACATGGACCCTTGAATCGGTCTATTTGTAAAGTGAACCGGCCGATGGCCCGATTCAAGAGCTGTCAATCGGTTTCGTGTTACTGATATGCTTCTGCTGCACTCTCTCTCTCTCTCTCCCTCCCTCCCTCCCCTTCCCCCCTCTCTCTCTCGCGAACTGTCGTGATACTCGTCACAGTCACGTTTGAAAGACAAACATGTCCGACGCACATATAAACTGTACAACGCTCCGCCGAGCTTAAAATCTAAAGTTTAGAAGAAGTTCGGTCTTTAAATGAAGAACTGAGAACATTTGGTGAGACGACATGAGGAAAGTGGTGATGAGGACACTAGCACCGTTAGCCCAAAGACACAGCAGGACAAACAGAAAAACAGGACTTCAGCCAAAACTCGACCACAACTCAGGTAGAGCCAAAGTAATAACGGCTTCAGTAGCCCGGTTCACAGACTTAAGACCAGACTGTGTGGTGGAGAATGAGGCTTTGGGGACTTGTTTAAAACATTGGAGCCCTGGTACCACATCCCAACACCACAGTATTTTACTGATTCTGACTTCACATGTCAAATACAACTAAACTAGTTCTCTAGTATTTCATTAATCTGTCTGAATACAAAAACACATTTTTAGTAATAACTTATGTTGAATCATAATGTAAATAATTTTAAACAAGTAACTCGTATTTTTCTTACCTGATTATACTGAACCAAATCGTATCGAAATCCTCCTCAATCGAATCAAACCAATCGAATTGGTCCAATTTAAAATAAATAGTTTCTGAATCGTATCGTACCGCATGAATCGAGATACATATCGGATCGTCATTTATTGGACAGATACACACCCCTACCAATTATACATCACAATCCACCATAATACTTAAACCAATTTGCCAATAACCAATAATAAGGGTTCTGTACTTTATAGTAAGTGTCTAATAACTGTGTAGTTGCATCTTAATAATATATATATGACAACAACATAACTACTAATGATCTAGTCATTGTTTCACATGGATTAGAGTAGTGCAGGTGATGTAATTACAAAAACGAAATATGAAACCAATGTGTTTGGAGATGCATAACACCAGGTTAAAAAAATTTCTGTTTTGTCTGTATAAGACTTGAGATTTTTTAATGCCACCAGTGTTTTAAGACTGCTACGCTTGTTCTCAGTGACTGTGAGGATGCAGAAGTAATGTATGTCTTCAGAAAAGCAGTGAAACTTGGAAAAACTTTTGTTCAGTCTTGAGGGATAAAACACGTTTACACATTCACACGTACACTTGCACATTACACTCGTGTAATTACTTAAGACAAAACTAAAGTTGATACACATGTCATCACATACGGTGCACTAATGTAATCCATCTGTGTTAGTGACTACATCATAAATAGATTCAGCAGTTACAGTTCAGCAGCAGCTTCTTTAAGCGCTGTAAGTTATGAAAAGGAGCTTGTAGTGTTCCAGCACATCCCAAAGATGCATGGATCAGATGAACATTTTGGAGGCTACTGTTGGTGCATACTGATGATTGTTGACTAGAAGCTCACCCAAAATTAGCCAGCAAAATTATCTGTTTTAGAGATATTCTGACCCAGTACTTTGGCCATAACTATCTTGTCAAATTAGCTCAGGTGTAATACACTGTCAGCATCCAACACTTCTCTTACCATCTCATACATCCTAGAACTTCACATGTGCCACTGTTACAAGGTGGTCAATGATATTGATTTCATCTCTTGAAGGTTGAAATGTTGTGGCCAATCAGTGTATATAAAGGAAACCTATTATGGGCCAGTGTAAAGCTGGGAACGGAGTCAAGCTCCCTCTAGAACATGGCCCCATTTGAAAAGACATCCTAGATAGTTGTGAATCGAATTTGAGCTCAAGTGCAGAGAAGTGGAAAAAATAACAGAAAAGCAACCCAAAAGAAATTAAACAGAAACAATAAAGACGCAGCCAGTGGTGAATGAGTGCAGCAGAGGTGGTAGAAAGTATGGTGCACACATGCCTTCGCTGCATGAGGAGGAGATGGTAAAAAATGGAGCTCAAAACCTTGAGGGGACCTGAGCGGAGGCTCGACCCCTTCCCAAGGTGTGCTGCCACCTGGAATGGGTCTAAATAGATCCCTCACGCTCTGCAGGTGTAGCGTCACCCCAGGGGAGCCTCTTGCACCACTTGAGAGGAGCTGCAGGGGAGTAAGCCTCCCTAACAGAACACTACCTCACCAACGGGAGTCCCAATAAATGCCATAAAAGGGTAGAGAAGCCACCGTACCACACCTGAGATGATGATAGTAGTCACAAGGGTCACGGGTTTACTGATGGACCTCCTCCTCAGGCCACAAAAATCCCCTAAATCCATACAAAAAATAATAAAAAAAGCAATGTCCCTGACCTCCTTGACTGAGGTGAAGCCAGGTACTGAGAAATAGAGATTGAGGGGTACACAAGTCAGGGGCAAGCAAAATCCCTAAGAAAACCTTGTCTGCAGATGAGGGAGCTGCACCAAACTGCAGCAGTGGAGCCCTTTAAAACAGACAGCCAGCAGCTGAGTGAGATGAGCTAATTACTGGCTCTGACCGGACAAGGGCTTAATCAGATTTTGAGTTGGTGTCATCATGGCCCTCTAGCAGGCATCTGACAATGTTACGGTATTCAGACCCATTAATTGGATAGTCTAAATTGGTTAGCATTAGCTTCGATGTCGATAGAAAATGACTTTCTATAAATGACATAGATAATTTGTACGACAGAGTAATTGCACTGGTTTTGAGGAAAGAGAGGAGGATGGATTTTGTTTACAAATAATATGTTTTTTTAGTGAGTAAAATGTTGCTATTTTCCTAAATAACTTTCCAAGTTCATGAGGTTACTATTGATGTTTTTATGTGTGTCGCAGCTGTAGCTGCAGTAGAAGGAGACTTATTCACCCCTGGTTTGTTTATTCAATAGAGGCATTTATTAAGGCTACAGAAGTTATCAGTCTGCGATGCAGTGGCTCGTTATACTGTATTTCTGCATATTAAATGGTTTTTATAACCATAAATTAGTTTCTGAGGGGTACATTGATTCAGACGGAGCATTACTAAAGGCCGAGGTGTGAAATACACGGTTTGCCTCTGGATTCCACCACTGTCAGAACAAAACCTAGATTTTTTTTACCAAAATGTGAAAAAGCCAGTTGGAGTTTACACTGTGAAATGACACTGTGATTTTCCCACTCTTGTCAAGCTGTCATTCAGTTTTATTTTCAACAGTGATTGATTATGAACTGTGTATGTACTGGACTGAAGTGAACTGAAACATGTCTGTGTTTTCTGACACTATTCTCCTTCTCCCAGAAAGGCAAGCTTGACCTCATCTTCATGAGTAACTAAACCAGTTCCTCTTCAAGAGCTAATACTTAACCAAGACCTACTAAACATTTACTCATGGACCAGCACCCAATTAATGAGTAATTTAGCTGTGAAAAAGGTTCTAACATTCAATCAATGACTGTTTCATAATGAACAATGTCTGAAAACAATACCCACCACTGGTTCAGAGCCAAAAAGGAGCAAAGATTAATGATTGTTTTCAGCTTAAAAAGGCACAGTCTAAAAACGTAAATTATAAACTCTGAATGCAAATAATATCATACATATCAAGTCTTTGTAACGTTTACACTATTTGAAAACAGCAGCAGCCATTGCAATATTGTATAATGAATAAATCAATAGAAATTGTCCAAATTGGCTTGTAATAAAGTGGTTTTCCTGAAGGAAATTCTGGGTCCAGCTACTTCATCATCAGTGAACAATTTTCAGTCATGATAGCAGGACATAGTTTGACTCTCATCCTGTCACCTTGAAACCAAAAACAGTCTGGGAGTTCCCTCTCCCTCAACATATTTTCATTTGGTTTTCGCTCTTCTGCTGGGACCTAATGGCTATTCATTTAATTTGAACTTCATTAATCCACATTTCTGTCGCGGGTCCCCTCTGTCTTTAATCATCACTTCGCCCCTTTGCCAGGAATGGCCTCGGGTGGCTCTGGAGTGGAGGGTCACAATGTGTTCCTCCATCGTTCCCGCAAAATGACTGACAAAAACAGGTAATTCATCTCAATCACTCGCTCTTGGATCAGTGTCATCCAACCCCCTACTGTATTTAGTCATGCTGGAGCATGTAACTCAAGCGCATACGTCCAAAACGTGCAAGAAAAACAACAACAAAAACTCCTCTACAAACAGAAGATCATCTTCCAGTTTCCAAACCCCAGTAACCCTCATTTCTGACAGTCTGAGAGAAATGATGAAAATATTAAGTGAGAATGGAGTAATTGGCATGTTCTGAGGCAGAATATTTAAATTTTTGAGGCGTGAGGTGTTCTTTAATATGAAATGTTGCACTGTAAAGAAATGCATTGATTACGTATTATCACAAAACTATTGTACATCAATGTTTTGAGCATTAGAGAGTAAAACTGTAACTTTCATGTACAGTGGTAACCCTACTTACGAGTTTAATCCGTGCAGGAGCTGAGCTCGTTAGCTGGTTTGCTCGTTAGCTGGATGCATTTTCCCCATAAGAATACATGTAAAACTGATTAATCCGTGTCAGCCGGCCAATATACAGTATACTTTAATATGCTAAATAATGTGTTTATATGGGTTTTTAAAACATAAACGAGATGACGACGGTGCTCGTGTAGGCTGGTGGCTAAGGAGGACAGGAGGACGGGTGTACGTGTATGGCATGGTTACACTTATCATATGAAAAGTAAAAGTAAAATGTATCTAACTTTCTTGTTCACTACCTTTTGCTGTCTTTGTGTCACTTTCACTAGCACTTTCACTTTCACTGGACAGTGGTCAAAGGTATTGACTGACCTCTTCTTCTACGCTAGCATCTAGGGGATGCTACGACCGCCGCGCCCCTAGCGGTTGGCATACTTGAACTAATTTAGGCTACTCGTTACTTGGAATTTTATTCGTTACCTGGAACAAAAGTATTCCGAGATCTCGACACTTTACCTGGAATACTCGTTAGTAGGGATGCTCGTAAGTAGGGTTACCACTGTATTTTTTTCTTGCGGCAGGTCTGAAATACTCCACAGCTGTAATTGTGACTTGGTAAGCCTGTCTGTAAGGCTGCCTTCCACAGTGAACCACTCTGAATGTCTTTGTTCAGCAGAATGTTTGAGAAGAATCTTGAATGATTGAATTGAGCAGATTTTTGTTTTTAAGTCTGTAAAATTCCCTTTAATGTGTGATTGATTGTTGAGGGGAAATGAAAAGCATTTTTGTTACAAATACAAAAACACATCAAGGTGAGGGTGTAGTGTGAAAGGACATTGTTCATTATTTAAAATACGTCTAAAGATGGGCTTTGCAGAAGGTCAGCACTGTACGAATGTGAAATGAAGATATTCGGCCGTCATTTTAATTGAAATATTCACTGAGGTGCAGCACAAGGCTATTTCCGTGTTTTTATGCTGTTGAACTCCAGATTCGTCCCGCATGGAAGCTTCTTGCCAAATAGCAGACGAGCGTGACTGTGACTGTGACTGTAGGACTGTAATGAATTAATGCAAATTTACTTCCTTCTGTAATTGACGGACAAACATGAAAATAGCCGTGAAGCCTTGAAATCTTAAAACTTTGTCAGCAGGCAGCATGTCACTCTCGCTCTTTACACTGTAAAACTGCACAAACCAAACGGTGGATGGAAATAATTGATTATTATAATAGTAATAACATTACATGGCATTTGTATCGCACTTCTCAAACAACCAACAATGCTTACAGATTACAATTAGGTTGCACATGAAACATCAAATCAACCATACAGATGACAAAAATTCAGGCTGTCCAGTTTGCTTCTTTACCCAAACAGCCATGAATAAGTTTAACACTAATGAAGATATGGTGATGAATGTGTGGGAAATAGACTCACATGCATGATTACAATGTAAATAGATGGATGTTGAATTCTGATGACTCTGGCTGTCAGATTAGAGGCCCACAGTGTTGTTTTTTTCACCCTGAAAATTGTACAACAAACTCTGCAGAGTGTATCAGTCCACTGTGCAGTGTTTCTTCTAACATCTTTGGTCACCCACCTCTATGAGCATCCACCAGTAATGCCACCATTTCTGGGCCTTACGGTGGCTTAGCAGTTAGCACGTTCGCCTCTCAGCGCTGAGGTCTTGGGTTCGAGTCCACATCTGAGTGGAGTTTCCATGTTCTCCCCGTGTCTGCGTGGGTTTCCTCCGGGGACTCCGGTTTCCTCCCACAGTCCAAAAACATGGAGGTCAGGTGGACTGGCTACTCTAAAATTACCCTGGTGTGTGTGTATATGAATTGCTTCAATTGTAAAGTGTCCTTGGGTGTCTAGAAAGGCACTGTGTATTGTGTATGTACTGTATGTACAGCACAGGAGGAGTGCTCATGGTGTGAACGTACACACTTGTTTCTTAAAAAACAACAAGAATTTCTGAAACAGTTTGGAGGATGAAAGCCAGCAATAAAACCTTGCATTCTCAACCTGGCCAGGAAATTGGAAACGGTGGCATTACTGGCAGATGCTCATAGAGGTGGGTGACCAAAGATGTTACAAGAAACATTGCACAGTGGACAGGATGCAGGTGTCACCTCCAAAATGCACCGGAGACCAGTGTTCTTAGAAAGCTGGCAAAAAGCATTCCTCCATGCATACTTCATCACTGCCTGATCAGGAGAAAAGAACTGCATGCTGGACATGTTCACCACATGTTGTAACATCAATCGTTATCACTCAGTCAGAGGTATATTTAACCCAAATTTCACCAACATATCTTTTTTAGTATTAAAGTTATTCATGGTTGTTTGGGTAAAGAACCAAATGGGACACCCTGTAGGTAAATAACAATGTAGAGGAAATGACATGAGATGTTAAATTCAAGATGGAGGATGCTTGCTGCAAAAAAAAAAAGATTTGAATGAAGACGGAGAGGTTGACTGTTAATTTTGTGATGGGAGAGAGTTCCAGAGGTGCAAATCTGGAGAACACTTGGTCACCAAAGCTACAGAAGTGGGAAGAGAGAATAGAGGGCTCTGAGTGGCTCGGCGGGCTAAGATGCTGACACTATGACCAGAGGATTGTGAGTTCAAATCCCGGTCATGCTGTTTGCCAACAGCCGTTTCCCTATCACTCACTCATTGCAATGTCCACTGTCTCGGGCATCTACTGATTGGTCCATTCGGAGCTGGGAATGCTCAGAGCGCATTGGCGGTAGTTCAAAAAGAGGCGGTGGCTGTATCGCATGCATCGGAGGAGGCGTGTGCATGTCTTCACCCTCCTAGAGTCAGGGACATTGCAAGGTGATGGGGAGAGCCACTAATGGGTTGGGTTAATTGGTGACTACCACACTAGGAAAGGGAGAAAATTGGCAAATATAAGAGGAAATAGGGAGCCATCCAGGTGACGAAGATCTAAGAGTGCGAAAGTTTGTACGGCTGATTGACAGACATATAAAGCCTGAAGTTGATGAAGAGGTTGGTAAGAGATGAATGAGAGGTTGGGCAGCAGGCTGGAGAGAGATGGTCTGATTTTAGCTGTTACATTTTAACAAGGAAGCTGATATGAGAATCAATTTTGAGAGTTGATTACCTCTCAAATAAGGTTGATAGGCTTGGCTCTGGAGGCTACTGTTCACATGTTAGCTTAACGTTATGTCACTGCAACAGAACATTAAAGCTCACAAAGTGCCACTGCAATATTCCAATATAATCCTCAGATTTAAAAAGCAAGTGTGTCCATATAGCACAGCTTTACGCATGCTGCAACTGAGCAAGGCCGCAGCCAAAAGCCCTTAGCACTGTGACAGAGCAGATGCTAACAGTAATGACAGTGGGGATTATCCAATAATTGTGGAAGCGTAAATCATTCTGGTCGGGCACAGACAGAGGTGATTAGAGAGAGAGAAGAGACGGAGAGAGAGAGTACGCAAAGGAGCATCTGTGGTCTTTACAGTTAAATGCCATTGTCCTGTCAAGCCGTGATGTGTTACAATGGCCTTAAAGAATGTAAATAAGAACAATTTCCAAATGGAAAGAACATTTACATGATGTAATTGATCAGTGAATGCATTTTTCCTAAAACATCAAAACACAATCAGCCATCGTTTGTATGTATTTGATACATTTTGATGTGATTCAAGTTGTCCTCATATCTGCAGAGGACATCTGCAATTATCTGCAACTCAGCAAGCACAACTGACAGCCCTTAAGCCCTCCCCCTTTCTCTCTCGCTCTCTCTCTCTTCTATCTTCTCTTCCTAGACCACAGATTAACACGACCCCATGTGCCACACTCTCATCCTCACCCTGGGCCCAGAATGCTTCACTGTAATCTAGGCCTCACTGGCTGCCTGTTTTAATTGTGTAATACATTTTATTCAGTTAAGCGTGAATTATTGTTAATTGAACTAAAAAGTCATTTTCTTAATTGGAATGAAGCAGGGTGGGGCTGCTAGATTAACTGGGTTAATGCCAGTCTTGCCTGTCTTGGGAGTTCTTTGCTCTTTGGTTTTGTTCATTCTTTTCTTGTTAAGCTTTCCGCTGGTCCTAAATGTTTTCTTTTAAGAAAGTTTTCAAAGTCCTGTAAGTGGTAAAAGCATGGAAACAGTGATCTCATGGACTTCTCATGGACACTCCAATCAAGCTCACGTTCTGCTTGTTGGATGTGTTTTCTGATCACCACAGCAAAGGTGTCAAAAGTGACTCAGGTAGAAGTACAGATACGAGGGTTTAAAAAGACTTTTATAGAAGTTGAAGTATCAACTTAAGCTTTTTACTGAAGTAAAAGTACAAAAGTTCTGGTTTAAAACTACTTAAAGTATAAAAGTAAAAGTCATGTAAGGTAAACAAAAGCCAAAACTTACGCTGTGCCACAGGGGCATATAGTACACTACCCCACCCCCCCACCCCCAAAATACATTTTTTTCTAAAAGCCGTAATGACTATAATGTTATATTAAAATGGTAATGTTGACATTTTTGGGATGTACTGGGTACCTGTTTCAGCTGCATATACGCCCCTTAAAAATAAAACATTTTGCCCTAAATGTATATTTAATACCAATTATATTGCAGTTTTGTGTTTTATGTTCTTCTAGGTTATTTAGGAGCATTGTTTTAGTATTTACAGTAAATCATTTATTTTTCTGGCAATCAATTGCTTTCCCTGATTGCAAACTTACTCTGTACTCCATTACTTTTGCCTGAGGAGATCAGGGCAGTAGTTTAAGGTAGCACAGTTTTCTTAGCATAGCCTGTTATGCTAAGCAATATTTTTATTATTTATTCCTTTGTTTGTTATCCTGGTAAAAACAGTACAAAGGGACCTGTGTGAACAACAAGACAGAATAAACTTGTTTGAGGACTACACTTCATCTCTTTCTGTTGCTTTTGGAGGATTTTGGATCCACAGGCACGAGTTAGAAACTTCAAGTGCTGCCTTATAGTGCTGCGTTGCAGGAAAGGCCCTTAATCAGCCACTATAGTCATTTAAAATATATTAGTGATCATATATGTGTAGTACTGAGCTTACTGGAGAGTGACTAGACACGTGACGTGCAGGTGTGATGGATGGCTTACCAATAGGGTATCAGAATGGTATATGTTTATACTTCTCATCCAACCACAGTCACATTCACTCTTTCTGGATGGTCAGTTTATCTGGATGTTTTTTAAATGATGACAAACCAAAATGAAATAAGTAGAAATAACGAGGCTGTTTTTAAAATGTAAGGAGTAGAAAGTACCGATAATTACATGAAAATGTAAGTAAGTAGAAGTAAAAAGTCGCCCAAAAATAATGACTCCAGTAAAGTACAGATAACCTACATTTATACTTAAGTACAGTAACAAAGTATTTGTACTTCAGTACTTAACACCTCTGATGCCCAGGCATCAAATTCTATATCCAAGCAAAAAGGTTCTGATCTCATGTGTAAAAGTTTGCTCTCTTCTTTCAGTACTGCTATTGAACATGACACTGTAAACTAAGCAGCTGTGAAAAGATAAAACTACACGAGAGAGAACTGCACGTCCCTCTGAAATGAACTCTGCACAAGAGCAGCAGAGAAACTTCGGGAGAGAGGAAAGAGTGTCCACAAATATTAGTCCAAGTGGTTACATAAAACCAACATTTGTTTTTCTTTCCAACTCGAGCATCAACAGTTGCCAAAGGAGGTCACTAGGAGGAACCTTCCAACCACCGAGAAGACTCAGAACTTGCAGAAACAGAACTGTAAAGCAGAGAAATTGCTAGCATATATGACAGCAGTCCAAAATAATGTTAATAATGAGCTTAAACAATTATCTTGGTGATTATGCAAACATT
>BRDA01029167.1:3057-14314 GCA_036984385.1 Crenuchus spilurus | reverse complement strand
CTGTAAAGCAGAGAAATTGCTAGCATATATGACAGCAGTCCAAAATAATGTTAATAATGAGCTTAAACAATTATCTTGGTGATTATGCAAACATTCGTAGCTGAGGGAATGTGATGTGTGTCCTTCTAATTTAATTAGTCCTGTTTTAAATGATGCATAAATGAACAGAAAACCATTTCCAGCTGTTTGGACAGAGAACAGAAATGACAGTCATTCTCACAGTCACAACATTGCAGTTTGTCACTAGAGAAGCTCAATATTACTGATGTCTAATGAACACCACATCTAGGGGAACGAATGGCAGAGCTACTTAAAGTATGGTGTCACTTAAGAACAGAATGTAAGTGATGCTTCAAATGTCTTTGAAAGGTTATGAAAGCAAGGACAATGTGTGAGGACATAAATCTGCTCTCCCTGCCTTCTGTGTTTAGGAAGGTGACAGATATTGGCCTGGTGCTCTGAATGATTTAGACAACATTAATAATTCAGCATTTCCCTGGGCTAATTTGATAAGTCCAATGGGTTTGGGAGGCAGTGAGGACATGTGGGAGGTGAAAGGTCATTTCACTATTGCCACAGAAGCTGCTGCTAAATTGCATTTCTGTTTATGGTATGGACATGGAACCACAAAATTCTTGTGAATTCTTATGAATTCTTATGAAGTATGCTTGTTTGGTTTTGCACTAGAAGCTGATGTAGCTAATGGAAACTTACAATTGAGACTTAATTTTTAGCACTTTATTGTGCATATCTAAAATATTGTTAAGTAAGCTCAAATAGACTGGATTATGTGGCTTCTGAAACTGTATGGTCTTCCCAGACGAGGGGCAAACTCCTCTCACCTGATTCAATAAGTGCTAGTCATCAGCTGTTATTGCCTGCAGCTGGTGAGTAGCTTATTTGTATGTTTCACCAAGTGTGTTTGGTGCAGTTTTTGACTTTGCCTGTGCAGGTCAGGCTGGTAATTGTTGGCATTTCCTTAAGGGTCTCAGCCCTGACTGTCTTTAGCCCTTCCTGGGTTCTCCTCTGTGAAACCAGAGAGTTTCCTGACTAACTCCTAGCAGGATTCCCAGCAAGACTGGGTACCAACAGTGGGACAGGAAGCCTCCTTCTGGCTTCAAGTGGTGTGCATGTTTTCAGAGATCCACCCTTGGTGATGCTTAATGTGGGATCTCTGTTCTTGGCATATTCAAACTGTGTATGTGTGTGTGTGTGTGTATGTGTATGTTTGAGTCACAAGCATGTTTCCTGAGGTCCACCCTTGATGGTGTTGCACCTGATGAAGAGTCGTCCCCTAAAACATTTGAGCTGTGTTTCTTTTTGTGCGTTAGTTGAGGTTTGTCTGGAAGCTGGATGCATACTGTGGCTTATTACTAAGTATTATCTAGACATAAACACAGTCCACAGTTTTATTCTCTCTTCCTGCTGGATTGCTGATCACAATGTTACAGTGTTGCAATTAGGGGTGCAGGAAAAAATCACTTCGAGCTCGAATCGCGTTTCTCACATTGAATGATTCAGAATCGATTCTCGTTTTCAAAATATATTTTTTTTGCGGGTGCGGATGTGCCTTCTCAGCCACCGTAGTGCTAGGCAAAACAAGGAAGCAGCGCGGGCTACGTACAGGCATGCAAGCCAAGCCGCGGTCTTTGAAAGCGACCATTTGGAAAAACTTTGGATTTTACTGTAAACCCAGCCCGGGTAAGAAAGGGCTTGACGTGACTCATGCGATTTGCAGAGATTGCAACGGTAAAGTATTTCGTTTGGAAGAATCTGAAAAAAATCTCTTTGTGACGCCAAGAATCGATTTTGGATCGATTTGTTCGATTACCAAAGATTTGCAGCCCTAGTTGCAATTGTAAAAAATGTACAAAAGCACATTACGTCGCTAAAATCAATACATTTTATGTAGTAGATAGCATAGTGTATTAAACCTACCAAAACTGAAAAGATTCATTCAGAGACTTTGGCATGGACCCCTTTACCTCTGCCATCAGAAGAGTTAAAGTGCATAATACACATGCATGGCCACAGTAAAATAGATCACTATATAAATTGCTGCTTTCTGTATGCTACTGTGTTTTCTTTAGCTGTGTAAAAGACACACAAGTCTTATGGATGCAGTATGAATTACAGGGAATAGGGATTAATGATGTGGTGTTTGTTAGTACTAACCCTGTAAAGCTGCTTTGTGACATCAGTTGTAAAAATCACTTTATAAATAAATTTGATTTGATTTGATTTGATGTGAAGTATTGCCAACTTTTAACATGACATACACTTATTCATGGTTTATATACGTATTTGTGAAAAAAAAAACAGAAATAAAATCAACAAAGACAGTAAAAAATTGTATTTTTAAAATTGAACTGCAGATTAAAAGAAATACAAAGTAAATAAATAGAAATAGTGACATCATTAAAGAGTTAAAATGTGCCATAAACCAGGTAAACAAGTCTGACTGAGGTTTTTTTACTACCTAAAAATACCAAACGTGTCTTAGCTGATCAACCACATTTGGGCCAAGAGGGAAGAAATGTACATTTGAAATGTGTCAAACAACCACTTTAACTGCTTAAGAGAAACAGCTACTGTTCTGTCCCACTGAGGTTCTGAGAAATAGAACATGAGCTATCATGAGATACAGAAAGATCATGGTTAGATGCACCCACGTTCCTCTTCTTCATTCATCATGCACACAAAACGAGCTTGTGTCTGAGCTGTTAGTGAGCGTGAAGCTTATGAGAGGACTCTATAGCTCGGCCCTCCAGACATACAGTCACTGCCCTGGGCTCAGCTCTCCTGTGAACAGCTCTTCTTCCTCGCACAACTGAACCTCCACACCGCTCAGAGGGAGAAGCGTCACCCCTCCATGGCCTTCTCACCTCCTCCTTACTGCAGAGCCGCCGTCAGGGCAGCGCAGACCTCCTGAAGCAGCGGCACAGAGCTGTTCTTATCTAACCCACTGGCTCCTCTCCCATAAACACGGCGCATTACTTCACAGTGGCAGCGGCCAAACGAGAGACCTTCAACCCCCCTCACAGAAACGAGAAACTAGCGAGAAACACTCTGTGGTTTCTTTCCAGGGAGCCAGATACCAACTGTGTGGAAAGTGTTATGATCACAAGGTTTGGATTGCATAAATGCATCATGAAGCTGTGTTTTTGGAAATGTTTTTTCTGATCTTCAACGTGAGCCTTGGATACTTTTGCTACCATATGTAAGACATTCACAAAATATCTCAATCAATCAATCAATCAATCAATTAAAAATTTCATTTCAGACCTCAGTGCTCAGGTGATGTACAGTCATATGCAAAAGCTTGGACAACCCTGCTTAAAATACATGTTTTATTCATCCATCCATTATCACACCCACTTAATCCTTATCAGGGTCACGGTTAGTCCCCTACCCTCTCACTGGGCGCAGGGCAGGGCATCACACTATTCAACTAAGCCCAGGACAGGGCACACACAAACCTACATACAATTTAGAGTACCCAATTTACCTGACCTCCATGTTTTTGGACTGTGGGAGGAAACCGGACACCCCGGAGGAAACCCACGCAGACACGGGGAGAACATGGAAACTCCGCTCAGATGCAGACTCGAACCCAAGACTTCAGTGCTGAGAGGCGAACGTGCCAACCATTAAGCCACTGTGCCGCCCTACATGTTTTAATGATTGATTGATTGATTGATTGATTGATTGATTGATTGATTGATTGATTGTGAAAATAATACATCTTCTACAGAGAACTAACTTCTGTTTCCTGTAGAGGTGAGCTTCTGTGTTATTTTCACTTAGAAAATCTTCAAAATGTAGAATTTGACCAGAATTGTTCATACGTTTGCATAAGACTGTATGTCCACAAGAATCCAGTTGTCCCTTCCATTTAGAGAATTATCTCCTTTAAAGTGCACCAATTTCTGACACAGTCATGTCATCTCTATAGAAAAGCAGTCACAAAGCCCAGAGCAAAGATAAACTAGAAGGGTACAGTAGAAATGCCTTTTTAGAGTTATGAAGCAGTAAAGTCCACTAAACAACATCGGATCATTGCCTGAAGAGGTGATTATTAACATTATTGTAATGCTAATCATATAGTCTGATTCATGGAACGTCCCACCTTCCTTTTTACATTTAATACTGGACAATGAGCATTCACCCTTCTAAAAAGCATGAGCCTGGTTTAGTTTTACAATAACTTATTTACACTTTGATACTAATGACACTTATGTAGAAGAAAAAAGCTACTTAAAAGATCCGATATGTATTTGTAGTGCTTTGTAGTGTTTCATTTCACTTCTAAACTTAAAACTGGCATTTCTGCCCTACAAGAGATTGTATAGAAATCACCCTCTGAAACTTATTATTCCATTTTTTATTTTATTATCAACATTTATTTTAATTTATTATGTGCTGTTTAGTACTTAATATAATCAAATTCAGAATATGAAGCCTAATGTCTTCTGGGGACTAATTGCAGAGTTTTTCCATTATAATCATGTTTGTATTTAAACATTGCGAGTTGTTTGTATCACTCTTGTAAATGTATTTTCCTCAAGTGGCATCCAGGCAAATACAGGCAAAAGAGTTCTCATACTGGGTAGGACTTCAGGACCTGGGCTGAAAGTCCAGAAGTCTTTAGACATCCTAGTTATGTCACTGACTGTGAACATAAGCCACAGCTGGGCAACAGCAGCAATTTTACATTCTCAGTAAAAAGTACATCACTGGGGCAGCACCTTCTTTGTCACTGGGGCAGCACCAGTAAACATATATATTCACTTTATAACACTTTATATATTTTAGCCATTAACTAATGATTAATAACTGTGAACAAATCATTAGTTCATGAGTATTTGAACATGAACAAATGTTTATAAATGACAGTTTAAGTAGTTACTAATGGCTTTATTCATTTTTGCTAATGTTAACAAATGATTAGTAAATTTAATGACATTAATGAAATTCTCATGAACTAATGATTTGTTCACAGTTATTAATCATTAGTTAATGAGCTATTAATGACAGTTATTATAAAGTGTTACCATATATTCTGTAACTTCAGTTAGGGAACACAATTATACCAGATTCAGATTCTAATTAGTTTATTTGAATTTGCATTTATATGTATTTTACTGATTATAAAATATTTATTTACTGATTAAAAAGTGAACGTAATGAAGGTTTAAGTTACACAGAAGGACCTTAAGGACCACGTTTTATCTTTAAGGGTACGTTTACCTTTTTTATGCAAAAGCTTTTTTACTGAAGAACACATTCTGGCAAACTGTGGAATATACATAACCTATCATTATAATAATTAATAAATACATTTCATAAGGGTTTTATATTTAGCACCAGAAACATATTTTACAGTCAAATAAAGGTACAGATTATTCAATATTCAGGATTCAAAGCTTTATTGTCATATGCACAGTAAAGAAACATGTTTCCCTGTACAATGAAATTTCTACTTTGTTGTCATAGTGCAAGAATGAAACAGTGAATAGAATAAAACTAAGATTAAAAAATAAACATAAAAATAAAAATAAAAATAAAATAAAAATAAAAAGAATAAAAATAAAAATATAAGCTCTCAATTATATTCATATAATGTGACAAAGTGTCAAGAAAGAGATCTGAGGCTATTTTTTTTTCCCAGTCCAATCTTTAATCTAAACTATCTTTAATATTTAATTTCACTAGTCTTCTCCAAGGCTGAGCTGAAACTTTATGCTTCCCTTGCAGACACAGAGTGTTTTCCAGACTCATTATAATGTATGAACACAAACAGAGCTAAGGGAAATAAATGACCAAGAACTTGTAGATAATGGCAAAAGAAATGGTTTCTCAAGTCAACTGGCAGCTCTTATTTAAACAGAGATATAATATCAAACATTCCACCAGAAAGTGCAAGCTCGTCACCCCTGGACAGCGGAGGATTTTCGGGGTTTTTTTTCCCTCAACTGTACAGTTGTGTTCAGATTACAAGTGTCCTCACAAAATGTCATGTAGAGATGAAGAGAAAAGTAAGTAATGGAAGTCTGACCTCCTCCCATGTTCTGTAGAGATAACTACGTCCGTATCGTCTTGGAGGAATGGAATGTTATTTACGTTCTCTGGCGTCATATATAGTTGTATATATTAGGCCTATCATACAGCTGAACCAGATACAGCATTGAGATCCAACTCCCTTCATGCCAGAAGCTCAGGCTGAGAAGCAGAGAGAATGATAATTCCAGAGGAAGCCTTAAACATGGCTCGTGGTACACACGTACATCCTCAGGTTCAACAAGTACAATCACCCAAATGTTTTCCACGCTCCGTCGCTGTAAGCTTCAAACTTTGACAAACGTGTTCTAAGAGCTCACCTCAGTGTTTCCATCCAGCTTTCACAGGGTCTTTAAATTCCGAAGGTGGCATCATGCAGACGCTTCCTGCTGACAGCAAACGTGCACAACACAAACATACAACCACTACCCTCCCACATATTCCGGCACTGCAATACAACCACAACAGCCAGGCACAGCTCGAGAACAACACATCTTGAGAAGTTTCAGGTCTTGTTCTGTCAGGTACTGTGATAAACGAAGATCATATATTGGCTTGTCATTCAGTTTTTTGGTCAAATTTTGGAAACATTAGTTTGATGTTAATCTATTTTAAAGACTTTGGCCAAAACACTTTTTTTAGCCAATTATTGCATGAAATGAAGATCTGCACTGTCATGTCAGAATGACCACAACTGGGTTTGAGTGTTCACTCAATAGTGATCCCTGACAATGTTCTTGTTGTCCTGTGTTCAATATACAGGTTAACTGGTTCACTTTGTCATGTCGAATGATCTGTACCAATCACCAGTCATTATTCCACTCTGGCATCAAAGTGGGCACCACTGTTCTCCTATAAACAACTTTTCCATCTACAGTATGCTAATATTGATTCAATTTATTACCCCCCAGGGTTGCCAGGTTTGCCCCCAATGGCCTAGTTTGAAAATGCAGTTATGGGTGATTATTCAAATGTGACTTTTTTTTGGTGATACTAAATTATAAAATATATTTTTTATATAAATAATAATATTTTAATATTATTTATAATGCCATTGTAAGCAAAATGTTTCACAAAACGTATAAATTAGCATATAAAATAAAAAATAAAGCAATATTAACAAGAGTCTGTGACACTTCAGAATTTGGGTGTGTTTCAGCTTGTGAAGGGCAGGATTTAGACCTTGAGCTGGATGTTTTGCTGAACCTGGCAGCCCTGTGTGCTGCAGCGCTTTCTAGATGTTAGCCAGTCAGCTAATGCTAGCAAAGTTAGACGTAATGGACTCAGTTTGGGTTTGTATTTGGTCTCAGCTGTCAGTTTCTCTAAATGTACTTTCTGATCTTGCCTGAATTCAGGTCCTATTTAAACAGATATTTTCTGCTTTTAACAGCTGAGAGCAGAACAGCCTTAAACCAGACTGAACTGAAGATTTAGCATGTTCGGTTGGTTTCAACCAATGACTGTAGAATGACTGTCAGAAGCCAGTGCAAGCAAATGAGGGAGTCTGTACTGCACAGACTCTGACTCCAAATTTCACAAGTTGGCAGCTATATTTTGGTTATATTTTACCAATTACACATCGTTTACCAATTATATACACTTATATACAGAGAAGTAATCAGTTGACTGTCAAACCCTTCCTGATCTTCTGTTCTCATCCTGCTCTTTTTCTACTCATAATAGCCACACGGCCTGTGAAATCTTCTATAAATTAGGTTGTGACATAGTGAGTATTCTACATTTCATTATACAGTGGTACCTTGAGATACGAGTTTAATTTGTTCTGTAACAGAACTCGTAAGTCAGTCAACTCGTATAGCAAACAAATTTCTCCCATTTAAGAACCCACTTTACCAATGAATAACAAAATATTTCAATTTCAGATTTCAATAAATATTAGTGTAAAATAATTTTTGGGGAATTCTCGCTGTAGTATTTTAAATTCACAGGGAATATGATGCACGCGGTACTGTGTAGATGCGTAGTGCGCGCTGTACAGTAAAATCTCTCTTCTCCCATTTCACTTCAGCGTCCGACTGCTGCCAAGAAATTCAGCAACTGGCTGAAGAATGAGATGCCATGGTTCATTCGTTCTTTCAGTACAGAACAATTTTCACTCAAAAGCAGCCACAAGCCTCCATATCTATGTTCAGGGCTGGCGCGTGCACATGGATCATGGGTCTGCACAACATAATATTAACAGTATTTAATATAATTACTGTATGTATGTTATTAATTAAATAGGTTTAAGAGTTTAAAACATTTTTACTATCGAAGTTTTTTCCAAAACGTATTCAAGAAGGAGTACAGCGCACGAGATTGGACTTGATTGTGAGGGTAACACGTGAGAAAGAATGAGATGCAGGTGTTGTGCTGCACATACTGGACCTTTGCGCCAATGCGCCATCAGCAGCCACTCGTATCTTGAAATTTCGCTCAGATCTCGAACAAAAATATGGACGGAGTCGCAGCTCGTATCTTAAAAAAAAAACATTTGAATGTTGGTCTGCTCGTATCTCAAGGTACCACTGTATTTCCATGTTCCTTCAGCCTTCAAGGGGAAGAAGTTATTCTGCAGACCAGTACTGTTAAAGATTTTAGCACCAACGTCCTCCATTTATTTTACTCTGGCACATCTGATTCAACTCATTAGTTTTGTAACCAGTCCTTCATGAGTTGTAGTGGATGTGTTAAAGCCTAAAAATACAGAGCACAGAAGAGCAACGACACCAGCATAGAGAATCACTAGCTTGGAGGAATCATTCAGTGTTACTAGCAGATTACAATGCATAGCAGAACACATGAGGATGAGGCTTTTGTGCCAAAGTGAAAAGGCAAATAGGCCATGTGTAGAATCTTTTATTCCCATCCTGCTCTTCTCGACCCTTCTTCTGACAAAACCGACACTAGCCATGAGGCGGTCTACAAATTAGCATGTGGCACATGCTGTTGAGGATTCTAGGTTTCACTTCATTTCCATCATTCTTCAGAGCATAGCACGGGGAAAATGGTAGAAAGAAAGTATCCTGAAGAAAACGACCCCCAACCAACCCCGCTAAAGACCTCGCCCCCCAACTCCTCTGTTCGTCTTCCCCCAGATGCTTTTCTATGAGGGCGGGAAAAAAATCTGAAGTGTGCCATCTGTTTTACCCCTATTCAAATGCAGTAGCTGGAGCAGCGGAGTGATCAGTGTTATGTTAGAGCAAACATAGCAATTAAGCTAATTAAGTTCCCGCAGATTCCCTTTGATTTATGGCAGTCGGAGGAAGACGGTTGCAGGAAACAAGGATTCTCTCCCTCTGCTGTGCCGTGATGATGATGATGGTGGTGGTGGTGATGATGATGATGATGATGATGATGGGGCTTTAACAGCGGCGGGAGTAAATGGCTCCTCGGGCGGCTGTCACCAGCCAAAGGCCAGTGCAGGACGAGCAACCGTGATGACAGGGCCACGGTCTTATGTCAACTCGCTGACCTCAGCTGTCAATCACATTCTGAGGCCCCTGGGGTGGGCTAATGCAATATGATAGGACGGAAAAAACAACAAGAAAGTGAGGTGAAAGAAAGGGGGAATTGGGAAAGGAGCTCGGCGGAGACGGTGTTGTCGCTGCTAATGGACGTTCCTAAATGACACCCTCTTTAATCAAAACACTTGACGAAAGTGTCACAACTCATTTGCTGCCTTGAGGGAGCTCCGATGACCTCAAGTCTGGAGGTCGAAACGAACGACTGGGAGGACTAAATTGCTTTTCGCTGTAGACTACATCACGTCAGCAGCCAAAATCGCTTTGAGCAAGTTTTTCCTCGAGTCTCTCTCTCCCCTGTACTCTTAATCAAGTTTGCTAAATTGAAAAACCCATCTTCGCCTTCTGTTCACAGTGCCCTGCTCGGCGGCCTCCAGCTGATAATGGTTCTCTGGGGCTACAGAAGCTGCAAACAGGCCGGCTCCAACGCATGCAGGGCCATGCTGGAGAACCGTCCCACAGGCAGGAGCCCTGTGAAGGGCGCAGCAGCAGGAAAACGCAGGGCAACACTCCGACTCTGCCCTACTGGGTTGTTCCCATAAAGCTGAGGGGAGAAATCTACACTATAGAATACATATGGCTGCATTGCTCACATTGCCACATCATAGATATTCTCTCATTGGTAGAATGTACATGTAAAATGAGAGAGGCAGCCAAATATTCTGATCATTCAAAGGCATTTTTCTTGTATTTCATGTTCTCTGAAGCAAATTTATGACATGTGTGGTTTAATTTGTAAAAAATAAGTCATAATACAGGGCGCCATGCTGACTGATCTGTGTGGATTTCCTCTAATAGTCCCAAAACATAGAGGCCAGGTGAACATGGTGTGAGTGTCTAAGCTCAACAGTAGATTGGCGCACTGTCCTGACTCACAGGCATCTCAAAAAATGTTAATATCATCGAAAAATTTATTTCTGTCATTCAATTCAAAAAGTGAAACTCATATAAATTCAGTACACAGTGTCCATTTCAAGTGTTTATTTCTTTTCATGTTGATGATTATGGCCAACAGCCAATGAAAAGTCAGTGTCTCAAAAAATTTGAATAATATATGCACTCATTACTCTGTCGAGGCTCCTGTTGCATAAATTAGTGCAGCATAGCATGGAGGTGATCAGCCTGTGGCACTGTTGAGTTGTTATGTAAGCCCAGGTTGCTTTGATAGCAGCCTTCAGCTTGTTTGCATTGTTGGGTCTAGTGTCTCTCATCTTCCTCTTGACAATAGCTCATAGATTCTCTGTGGCTACGTTCACATTACAAGATTGAAGTCACTCAAATCTTATCTTTTGTCTTAAAGTGGCTCAGATCTCATCTTTCAGGTCAAATCCCATCTTTTCAAATCAGATTTGAGTCACTTTTGTGGTCTTAGATACGTATCCAATCCGTGGACAGATCAGATTTCATGTCTTTGTGCTTGTACACGTGAGTGTAGTGGGTGAGGCATCGTTGGCTTCTCTCGTTTACTCACGTTGCTGTAAAAACAGTAAAAGCAGCCAGCTGGCATTTATTCACCTTCTTCACCTGATCATGTACAGTCCAGCACCTGTTTACTGTCCTCCTGAGCTAAACACCATCACACATCAGCTACTAACACCTCTGTTTACTAACATCAGTCTCACTAATACAGGGTTACCAGATCCTCTATGTCTCCACAATCATCGACTACACAC
>BRDA01029165.1:0-21396 GCA_036984385.1 Crenuchus spilurus | reverse complement strand
TCTCTCTCTCTCTCTCTCTCTCTCTCTCTCTCTCTCTCTCTCTCTCTCTGTATGTGTGAATATCTCATACCCCTGCACGTATCTGCTGTACTCCTGCCCTCCTGCCTCTGCTTGGCTCCACCAGCTTTTTCTCATTTTCTCTAAAGATGAGGCTATTAATTTTGCTTTGCCTCGTGCCACCCGCACAAACAGATAATGCAGCCATGGCCTAAAGAATGAGAGGCCTGGTCTCTCTCTCTCTCTCTCTCTCTCTCTCTCTCTCTCTGTTCTGTGCTGTCTCTTTCTTGTGGAACTCTGAGTGGACTTAATGCACAGGTAGAGGAAAAAAATGACTCTGTATAGGGGAGATATAAAAGGAAACACATTGAGCTATAAAGCGAAACGAGAGAGAGAGGGAGGGAGGGTGTGTTAGTGTGGATGGATGGTGTGAGTGAGAGGGAAGGAAAACAAAGAGAGGGACAGCTGGTGAGAGATAAGGTGTAAGAAGGGAAGAGAAAGGGAGAAAGGCAGCGTATGAAAAGGCGGAAGCTGAGTGGAGATTAAGAGAGAGGCTCCGGAGCAGAGATGGACTACTTTTGGAGGCTGTGGCAATGTGATACTTTCAAAAGGCTCTAAATGAGTTTGGGTATCTGAAGAAATGAGTCAACAGAAGGCATTTTAGTGAGCGGTCTTTGCTTTTTCTTTAAAAAGGCAAGTCCACCAAAGTCCAAAATTCAAACTTTTAATTAAGTAGTTGAGATGTTCTGAAAGTCGTTTAGTGGCCTGACATGCTGCTTTGTAGGGGTGGGCAATGTGAGTTCATATTAATATCATACAGAATACAGTGAGAGTTTTCGCTTTTCTCTGAATTACTTGATTTTATCCATCCATTATCTTCTGCTTAATCCTGATCAGGGTCGACCCCTGTCCCTTCACCAGGTGCAGGACATTACATACTTTCATACATTACATTACATATCTTAGCTAATTACATTACATGTACCCTCTAGGATTAACAGTTAATTTGAAGGTGAAATTAGAGTCAGGTGTTTTGAATCAATGGGAGGACAATCAGGTGTGAGTGGACACACTGTTATATTTAAAGAATAGGGATCTATTAAAGTCTGCTCTTCACAACACATGTTTGTGGAAGTGTATCATAGCACAAATAAAAGAGACTTCTGAGACCTCAGAAAAAGAGTTGTTGATGCTCATCAGGCTGGAAAAGCCAATGGAGGAAATTCAAGACCATTGTTGCCCTCCTCAGGAGTGGTCGACCAACAAAGATCACTCCAAGAGCAAGGCGTGTAATAGACAGCAAGGTCACAAAGGACCCCTGAGTAACTTCTAAACAACTGAAGCCTCTCTCACATTGGCTAATGTTAATGTTCATGAATCCACCATCAGGAGAACACTGAACCACAATGGTGTGCATGGCAGGGTTGTAAGGAGAAAGTCACTGCTCTCCAAAAAGAATGTTGCTGCTCATCTGCAGTTTGCTAAAAAATCACGTGGAGAAGCCAGAAGACTATTAGAAGAATGTTTTGTGGATGGATGAGACCAAAACAGAACTTTTAGTTTAAATAAAAAGTGTTATGTTTGGAGAAAAGAAAACACATTCCAGCATAAGAACCTTATCTCATCTGTGAAACATGGTGGTGGTATCAGGTTTGGGCCTGTTTTTCTGCATCTGGGTCAGGACGGCTTGCCATCATTGATGAACAATGAATTGTGAATTATATCAGAGAATTCTAAAGAAAATGTCAGGACATCTGTCCATGAACTGAATCTCAAGAGAAGGTGGGTCATGCAGCAAGACAACGACCCTAAACACACAAGTCATTCTACTAAAGAACGTTTAAAGAACAGTTACTGGAAACATTTAGTTACAGTTATTGCTGCAAAGGAGAGTCACACCAGATACTGAAAGCAAAGGTTACCTTTGCTTTCTTTATCTACTTTTAAGACTTGTGTGAAAATCTGATGATGTTTAAGTCATATTTATGCAGAAATATAGAACATTTTAAAGGGTTCACAAACTTTCAAGCACCACTGTATTCAGCTTTATACTCAGGTATAATATGGAATACTATGGAAGATTAAAACTGATATTAGGAGGTGCACTGACATGTCACACTGATAAGGCTGCCTGCAGATGTGCCTGTAAATGTGTCGTTCTTTCTTTATCAGGCCAACTGCGTAAAAATGTCTCAACACAGCAATAATCAGCCTGAGTAATCATTCTATCCCCAGTTTTCATGCCAAGATTGACTGGAGTGCAGAAATCTGTGCTAACACTGAGTAAGTCAAACTGTGTTAATTATGTCTTTGTTGAATTGTGACTGAGTAAAAAGTGAATGTCGATCTATCTCTCTCTCTCTCTCTCTCTCTCTCTCTCTCTCTCTCTCTCTCTCGCTTGCTCGCTCGCTCTCTCTGGCTTTCTTTTTTCTCACATCTTGTGAACAGATCCTCAACCTAAATGGCCTTGTATTTAGCCCTCACACTGCTTCTCTCTGTTCCAGCATCTTCTCTCAGAGCTCCCCAGTTTCTGCAGAATTTATACCGTCTCTAATTGCGTTTCACTCTCCCTCTCTTTCTCACCCTCTTTCTCTCTCTCTCGCTCTCGTTCCCTTTTTCATCTAGTTCGCCCCATGCCGAAAGAGTGACAGCTTAATCAGAATTAATTGGGCAGTTGCACCATCCACCATCTCCCCTCGCTCTCCTGTAATGTTTTATTCATCTGTAATTTTGTAATGCAAAATTAATTGTATTTAATAATACATCGGTCCTGTATAGGTTAGAGACAGCCTCACATGAGCGAGAGACTGTTTAGGGCGCCATCCACGGTAATTTATGGAGTGGCTAATGGAACGAAAAAGAGCAAGAAAAAGCGATATTGCAGTTTTTTTGAGCCGAGAAAAAAGCGACTCGCTAAAAGGTCGGCTTGTAGAGGGCCAGGCCTTGCCTTTGCAGCTGAATCCAAAGAGAAATAGAGAGATTAGCAGTGAGGTGGTGGTCGGTATTATAGAAGCACTTAGTCATCAAATATCCCCTCACATCATCTTTTATTCAGAACATATGAAATCACAATGATCACAGGAGTGGTGGAGGACACGCCCACTGGGCCTCAGAGGTGGGGCTTATGGAGGAGATCAAACACAAGGAAGTTTGTAGCAGCTTTATAATAGCTTTATAGTAGCTTTGTTGTAATGCTGTTATAGCTCATAGTTTGTTGTAGTTTTGCTATAGCTTTATCATAGCTTTATAGTAACTTTGTTGTAGTTTTAAAATAGCTTTGTTGTAGCTTTGTAGTAGCTTTACTGTCTTTGTAGTAGCATTATAATAGCTTTATAACAGCTTTATAGTTGCTTTTAGTAGCTTTGTTGTAACTTTGTTACAGGTTTAGTAGCCTTTTTGTATCTTTATAATAGCTTTGTAATAGCTTTTTTTGTAGCTTTAGTAGATTTGTTTTAGCTTCGTAATAGCTTTGTAGTAGCCTTGTTGTAGCTTCGGTAGATTTGTTAAAGCTTTGTTGTAGCTTTAGTAGATGTATTATAGCTTTGTTGTAGCTTTAGTCAATTTAACATAGCTTTGTTGTAGCTTTACTTGATTTGTTATAGCTTTGTTGTAGCTTTAGTAGATTTGTTAAAGCTTTGTTGTAGCTTTAGTAGATGGATAATAGCTTTATTGTAGCTTTAGTAGATGTATAATAGCTTTGTTGTAGCTTTAGTAGATGAATAATAGCTTTGTTGTAGCTTTAGTAGATTTGTAGCTTTGTTGTAGCTTTAGTAGATTTGTCATAGATTTGTTATAGATTTGTTGTAACTTTAGTAGATTTGTAACTTTGTTGTAGCTTTGTTAGTGTTTTAATAGCTTTGTTGTAGCTTTAGTAGATTTGTAACTTTGTTGTAGTTTTGTAGTAGTGTTGTAATAGCTTTGTTGTAGCTTTAGTAGATTTGTCATAGATTTGTAATAGCATTGTTGTAGCTTTAGTAGATTTGTCATAGATTTGTTGTAGCTTTAGTAGATTTGTAACTTTGTTGTAGCTTTGTAATAGTGTAATAGCTTTGTTGTAGCTTTAGTAGATTTGTTAAAGCTTTGTTGTAGCTTTAGTGGATTTGTCATAGATTTGTAATAGCTTTATTGTAGCTTTATTAGATTTGTCATAGATTTGTTGTAGCTTTAGTAGATTTGTCATAGATTTGTTGTAGCTTTTGTAGATTTGTCATAGATTTGTTGTAGCTTTGTTAGTGTTGTAATAGCTTTGTTGTAGCTTTAGTAGATTTGTAACTTTGTTGTAGCTTTGTAATAGTGTTGTAATAGCTTTGTTGTAGCTTTAGTAGATTTGTAACTTTGTTGTAGCTTTGTAGTAGTGTTGTAATAGCTTTGTTGTAGCTTTAGTAGATTTGTCATAGATTTGTAATAGCACTGTTGTAGCTTTAGTAGATTTGTCATAGATTTGTTGTAGCTTTAGTAGATTTGTAACTTTGTTGTAGCTTTGTAATAGTGTAATAGCTTTGTTGTAGCTTTAGTAGATTTGTTAAAGCTTTGTTGTAGCTTTAGTGGATTTGTCATAGATTTGTAATAGCTTTATTGTAGCTTTAGTAGATTTGTCATAGATTTGTTGTAGCTTTGTAATAGTGTTGTAATAGCTTTGTTGTAGCTTTAGTAGATGTATAATAGCTTTGTTGTAGCTTTAGTAGATTTGTTATAGATTTGTTGTAGCTTTAGTAGATTTGTTAAATCTTTGTTGTAGCGTTAGTAGATGAATAATAGCATTGTTGTAGCTTTAGTAGATTTGTCATAGATTTGTTGTAGCTTTGTTGTAGCTTTAGTAGATTTGTCATAGATTTGTTGTAGCTTTAGTAGATTTGTAACTTTGTTGTAGCTTTGTAAAAGTGTTGAAATAGCTTTGTTGTAGCTTTAGTAGATTTGATAAAGCTTTGTTGTAGCTTTAGTAGATGTATAATAGTTTTGTTGTAGGTTTAGTAGATGTATAATAGCTTTGTTGTAGCGTTAGTAGATTTGTCATAATTTGTAATAGCTTTGTTGTAGCTTTAGTAGATTTGTTAAAGCTTTGTTGTACCTTTAGTAGATGTATAATAGCTTTGTTGTAGCGTTAGTAGACTTGTTATAGATTTGTTGTAGTTTTAGTAGATTTGTAACTTTGTTGTAGCTTTGTAATAGTGTTGTAATAGCTTTGTTGTAGCTTTAGTAGATTTGTTAAAGCTTTGTTGTAGCTTTAGTAGATGTATAATAGCTTTGTTGTAGCGTTAGTAGATGTATAATAGCTTTGTTGTAGCTTCAGTAGATTTGTAACTTTGTTGTAGCTTTGTAATAGTGCTGTAATAGCTTTGTTGTAGCTTTAGTAGATTTGTTACAGCTTTGTTGTAGCTTTAGTAGATTTGTAACTTTGTTGTAGCTTTGTAATAGTGTTGTAATAGCTTTGTTGTAGCTTTAGTAGATTTGTTAAATCTTTTTTGTAGCTTTAGTAGATGAATAATAGCTTTGTTATAGCTTTAGTAGATTTGTTATAGATTTGTTGTAGCTTTAGTAGATTTGTCAGATTTGTAATAGCTTTGTTGTAGCTTTAATAGATTTGTTATAGCTTTGTTGTAGCTTTAGTAGATTTGTCATAGATTTGAAATAGCTCTGTTGTAACTTTAGTAGATTTGTTATAGCTTTGTTGTAGCTTTAGTAGATTTGTTATAGCTTTGTTGTAGCTTTAGATTAGTTATAGATTTGTTGTAGCTTTAGTAGATTTGTTATAGCTTTGTTGTAGCTTTAGTAGATTTGTTATAGCTTTGTTGTAGCTTTAGTAGATTTGTTATAGCTTTGTTGTAGCTTTGTTATAGTGTTGTAATAGCTTTGTGCAAGCACATTGGTCAGTGTGTCACTTTCACTTTGTAGTTTATGTACAGTAGCTTTGTTGTAGGTTTATGATATGTGTACTGGCACATTTGTTACATTTTTACTGAAAAATAATTGTCATATGAATAACTATGATTAATGATGTAATTGTCTTTTTATTTATTTTTTGTTTCTGGTTGATCAATCTTACGTCCATGGTAGGTGGGGATAGTCCCCCAGAGAGCAACAACACCTGACAAGCGGTGTTTTGTGGAATGACCAGACCACAACCTAATGTAAACACAATAATTTCAGCTTGATGTAACATTGTGCAACTTGTTGTGAAATCTAATAACCGTGGAAATAATTGGCCAGATTAAACAATTAGGACCATCTCAAGGAAATGAGATATGTAATTGTGTGATGATAATTGACTCTCAGTGGCACCTAAAAAGTGCTAACATCAGGGCCTGCTGTAGCCTGCTGTTTGTTGCAACTTTCCAGTTAAATCTGTATGTTCCCTTAAAGGTACATCATAGACCTTAAGGTCCAGCTGTGTGTCAATAAGGTTTAATACATTCACTTTTCCAGGACAGGTTCTGTCCCAGTGATGGCCCACTACCTTCTTTCACAGGGTGGTTGTGAGGTTCAATATACTGTGTAACCACTTAGTAGTTTAGTTTGTTTGTTGTTTGTTAGTGCAACATTAGTGCAATGCAAATTATAAAAAAAACAGAATTGCAAAATAGAATTGCTTATAGTAGAATATAATATGTTTGTTTTGGATTTTCCTTTTAAAAATAGCATCTACCTACATTTTATTTTAACAAAAATTTGTGAATACTAATTATACACATTACTAGAAATTGTCCTAATATTTAAAAATACTGTTCCAGTCATGATTTTTACTCCCATGGCAGAGAGAGATACAGCAAGTTTTTACACCTATTTTTCTCTCTCTCTCTCTCTCTCTCTCTCTCTCTCTCTCTCTCTTTCTTTCTCTCTCCCCCTCCCCCATTCCATCATAACTGCTCCAAAAGGACTGAAGGCAGATAGTAGCTAACTCGGTTACATAAGCACATACTTCTTCCAAGCTGTGTATGTTTGTGTGTGTGTGTTAAGGGGCTTGATAATCCTGCGTGGGAGCAACATTTGGTAGGGGGGGGTTGGGAGAGATGAGGTGAAATGTATCCCGTGGATGAGGAGAGAGAAATGGAAGGAGAGAGAGCTGGTGTAAGTGTGATGAAGGGAAGAAAAGAGAATGGATAGATGAATGATGGGAAGAGAGAGGAAGAAGAAGAAGAAAGAAACATGGTAGGGTTATGTAAGGCAGCAGGTCACAAGATTAGGGAGCACAGGTGTATGTTACACATGTAATATCCTATAAATGATATTTGCGTATAGATTTATATATAGTATATATTTTGACACATAATACATTATATATATATATATATATATATATATATATATATATATATATATATATATATATATATATATATATATTATGGGTGAGAGAATGACATGATGTAAAAGTGAATATATTTGTGTGAGTGGAATATTAGTCACACCTCCTAAATTTATTCATAACTCACATTAATTGAAAATGATGTTTTTCATGAGCCATATTTTGAGTTTAATATGATTTTAGGAGCTGCTGAACTGAAACATGAATTTCAATCTCCCTCTAGTGTTTGTGCTGCAGCTTGTGTGTGTGTTTGTGTGTGTGTGTGTGTGTATTGTAGCCTGCACATAGTCTACGCGTGTTTCCCTCTAACTGTATTGATTTGTGCAGTGACAGAGTTGAGAAAAATCATTGTGGGCCGTGATGCCAGCATTGCTCAGTTCATCAGATTACAGATGGTGCACTACATTGTGTGGGGGTGTGTGTGAGTGTGTGTGCATGCGAGCGTCTGTCTTTCTGTCTGTCCATTCCTCGGGCCTTTTTTAAGCACTTGCCTCATGATTTTGTTATGCAGTACCAGAGTGGCTCATACAGCAAAGCACAGGCTGCCTAGATGTAACCAAGTTACATTGTTTGTGATGAAAAGATGCTGTAGTCTAAATTTCAGCTTTATAGGCTACAAGTACAGAATATAGTTAGCTAAGCTAATTGCTAATTTGCTTTAGCAACTCTTTGGTCAAGTAAAGGAGTACTGATTAAGTGACTGTTGACAGTTTCTAATTGAGTCATGGTTATATTATTATTATTATTATTATTATTATTATTATTATTAGTTCAATTTACATAGCACCTTCAAAAATTGTGGAGGGGTTGTCATCAATAGATTCTCTAATAGTTTGGAGACCATGACACTCAAGGATCTGCTTCCTTCCCACAGTGACCAGTTTGAGAACAATCAACAGATGTGAATCAGAGGACCTATGTGTTGGGAAGGGCAGTAAGGATGCAGACTCATATATGTATTTGCAATATTACGTAGATGCAAAAAAGCTGTTTGCGGACTACATGAAACATTTTTACAGTTATATCATCAATCTTGTAATTTGCAATCTCATTCTTACAGCCAATTAGTAAAATTCCAGATTTTTTGTTTATTTTTAAGAAGTTACAGCTCATCCATTGTCTGAGGTCTTCAATGCGTGATGTTAGGATAGGGGTAGCAATATTTTGGTGCTAACATAGATCTGAGTATTAATGGCAAAAAGAAAAGAATAATTTAATGTTAAGCCCGACTCACTCTACAGGATTATCAGGCCGATTTTGAGGCCAATTTGCTACTCCCAACAATCGTAATAGGTCTAACAATTTCAGGGTGATCGTAACTGATTATCTTCCCAGATGATCCTGTAGTGTGGGGTGTCTATAATCCAATCTTTACCTCTCAGATCTTACTCAAGTGCAGAATCATAAATATAAAACATGTTAAATATTTATGACTCAGCATCCTGTAGTGTGGGGTGAAAACTGATTCCCATGTGTCCCTGAGTTCCCAAAACTCCACATTAACATCATGCCTGAAAGACTGTCAACCAATGAGAGCTGAGCTGAGCTGAAGCCAGTGTGTACAGGAGAAGTTAAAAGCAGCTAACTGGCGAGCGAGGTGGACTTGTGGAGCTGTCGTAGCAGCATGAGTGTCTTTATAATGTGTGCTGTTATGGTTTCATCCACATCCTTTTCTTTTTCATGGCTTTTTTTTGTAGAAAGCACTCACAACTAGCATTGCAATGGTTTTGCCATCATCCACCATGTTTGTTTACATCTAGTTTGTGAGAAACTCTCACCTGCTTTTGCAAAGTTTTGAGGCTTGGAGCTGTTGGGTGGGTGTGTTACTTATAAAGTGTGTGGCGTTTCAATTCAGGGTAGATGGTTTAGTGTGGGTGGCTTTATGACTAACAATGATCAAGGACAGAAAAATTGCTGAAAAGGGTCAGTCATTATTTGTGGGGTGTCTCAAAGTTTCAACATTGTTTAGGATTTCCCGTAGTGTGAACCAAGCTCTAGTGTTCAGTTTTGAGCCTAAAAATCCAAAATGGTGATAAGATATTGTAGAGGAAAACTGTTCATATAATCAACACATCAGTTGAATTCAGTATTAACGCAGCAAATTGTGAAAATCTTTTGTGCTGGTCATGGAATAGCCTTCAACTGATGTTATATGGCAATTGTAGCTTACTGTAAGCAAAGGACATTGCCTAGAGGAACTGTCTGTTTTGATAACATGAATGATAAATTATATCATATATTAAACATTTCCTTATTCAAGACGATGTATCTTAGAAGCAAAATACAGCTGGAGGCTCCTAAAACTCCTAAAATCTCTGAAACAAATGTCCTTACTTGACTTATTTTTTTATATGATTTCACTTACCAAGCCTAGCTTATGGTTAATATTGCTACAGCATAGCCAGTCTTGGTTATCTTGAGGAATATCAGATGCATACAGGCATGTAATACATAGCTAATGCTAATATTTTGACATGTATTTGTTGTTTTTCCAGCATCCATGTTGTTGCCATCTCTTCTCTAACTAAATGCACTACCGGGACACCCTACCACTTGCTGTACCCCCTTAAACTCTGCAGACCTTTGACCTGGATGTCTGGGGGCCTTGTTATTTTCAGCATCTGGGGTTTATGGTGATCTAATGGAGACAAAGCACTTCTGCTGATCTCTCCAGTCCGTCTGTAAACATTCTCACATTCTGGAGCCTGGCTTAGTCTTTAAGCGGTAATGACTACAATACCTCTACTTATCAACACAGCGCTACACAATGCAGGCGACCAAACCAAGACAATAGAGTGTTGGCTACACCAACAAAGGTGTCATAAAACAATTTAAACAGAAATGATTGCACACCACAAATCAATCCATTACAGCACCTGTCTTTTTGTTCAGCACAATGAACCAGTAGGGCTAATAGAGAACAGCCCATGGGAAGTCATGGCACCATCATTGTAATTTGGCAGGTGGTGGAATTCTTACTGTGTTAGCTTATGAAATAATTTTATCATGCCAGGCAGCAGGACTTATTTAGGCAGTTTATCACCAATCAAATTTAAATAAATTATGTGTGCAGCATATTTTACAACTGGGTTTTCACAAAACAGCTTTACAGAAAGTCAGCTTTACAGAAAACTAACAATAAACAAGCTAGCAAGCTTGTACCTACAAGCCAGCTAGCTTGCTAGCTCTATTAATATGACAAAATTTGGACAGAGGGCTGAAATGAAGGAAACACGACCTGTGGAAACAAACCAAAACTGGACTAGTAAATGACAGAGCTCTTTTTATATTTGTTAAAAGTTAACCTAAGTAGCTAGAAGATATTTTACAGCTTACTTTGATTGCTTAGTTTAACTAGCTTTCTGTAACTTACTTGCAAGCTAATCACAGTTTAGCCTACACCATATTCATATTAGGTTTGCTAGCTAGCTTGCTAGCTACATTTAATGTAGTCTAATTATGACCTTTACGAAGAAAGGACCACAGTAATACCATCATGGTACAGCATTGTTTTTTTGGACACTACCATGATGGTAGTACAACGGTACTACAATGGTAATACTACAATAATGCAACTAGTTTTACCAAAGTAATAATACTATAGTAAAACTAGTTGTATACTGTATTATTACCTCTGTAGTACTGTGGTGGTACTTCATCATAGTAGTGTCCAAAAAAACTGCTGTGGTTTTACAGTAGTTATACCATCATACAGCCATGGTAGTACTGTAGTATATTTTATACACAAATTCTTTTTTGAAATATGAATGATTTTTGTTTTGTCCATCATGTAGCAACTGAAAATGGTTTGTTGTTTAGGTTTAGTTTCCAGACCACCATTTGTGGAAAGCAAAGCTGTATTGTGTCTTGACTGAGCATTGCACAATAGCATGACAAATCCATGACAGGGCCAATTAATGCTAGGCTTTAGTAGTTTGTTTTGGGCCTATTGTCAGGATGCATGTATAGACAACGAGTTCAGGGTTCAGTCTTGTGGCGTGGTGGGCAGTTTTGGAGGGGACTAGCGCCCCTAGTTTGCCAGTAATTACTCTCTGACTCATATTACCCAGCCATCTGCTCTCGAGAAACACACTATCTCTCACAGAGAGAGAGAAAGAGGGAGAGATTTCAAATGATTAGGCTGCACGTAATACTGGAACCAAATAAGCTTGTTATATTTTTGCTGTAATTTGCTCTTTTCTGGAAGTCCGAATTCAACACAGTTAGCAAGGTTCTAACTTATTCACCCACACCCACTCACACTCACACACACACACGCATGCACACGCACATACGCACGCACACACACACACACTTATTATACTGTATATAGTACAAATGTATCAGGCACTCCTAGAGAATAGGTTGCAGTACGTTTCCTGTCACTGTGACCTAAGTGGACTTGGGGTCAAAGGAGTAAACAAATGGGGGATGTGAATGAATGGCACTCAGTCTTATCTTGCTGTGGCCTAACCCCCAACTGCTCCCCGGGCACTACGGCTGATGTGACTGGCTGCTGCTCTGGGTATGTGTGTGCTCACTGACATACACAGTCTAGAACATCCTGTTTTCTATTTAGACCTTCAGGCTTCTTAATGGCTCGTTCATGATTCCTCTGATTGTATCCATCCGTCTTGTTGCTGGTCCTCTTCCTCTTTTACCTTCAACTGTTCCAGCATAACTGTCTTCTCAAGTGAACTGGTTCTTCTCATATAGTGTCCAAAGTAAGAGCTTCAGTTTGGTTATCTGGACTTCTAGTGAAATGTGAGCTTTGCTTTGGTGCAGTTTCCATTTATTTGTTTTCTTTGCTCTCCAAGATCTCCAACAGAGAGTCTCCAACAGCAAAGTTCAAAGGCATCAATATTCTTCGTGTCCAGCTTTTTTATTGACCAGTTTTCACATCCATACAGAACCACAGAGAAGAGTGAAGACGGTAGTCTAGACAATAGTCAAGAGACAAATCATGATTTTTCCAGTTCCTTCATTATTGTTCTACTGAGTGCCAGTCTGTGCACATTTATATACCATGTTTGGATGCTGATGTGATGGAAAGGGGTGGGTACAAATGTATCTTTAACACTGTAGTGTTTTAGCAAACAGCCCTGCTGTGGGTCATTAGTATTCAGCTCGGAAATAGAATGTGTATTTGTGTGTGTGTGTGTGTGTGTGTGATGTTCAGAATCTCAGCAGGGTGCTAACACCCAACAATGCTGAGAGGATTAAGCAACACCCACACTTAAAACCCACCCTTTCAGCGGGACCTCCTAAAGTCAGATTAAATGTCTGCTGGCGTGTGTGCGTGTGCGCTTGCCATCCAATCATTATGCGGGAGTGAAGTTCGGGCCTGCATGCTCTACGAGGCTCTGATGAGCAGCAAGGGCTCATGGGTAATGGCACGAACAGCAGAGCAGCGGCCGAATGATAATCTGTTGAAGACAAATGTGATTTCCTGTAGCGGGGCAGGGATTTGAATTTCTAAATCTCTTACAACTGCTTGCGGATAGACAGACATAGATATGAGCAAAGAGAGAGATAGTGAATGCACTTGCCTGAATTTGATTTCCTGTAATGAAAACACTATTACTTATTCCATTTAAGTACTTCCCTCTACATAAAACTATACATTTCTCTCTTATGGTAATGTCAGGGTCGATTGCTGTAAGCAGCCATTTTTTTTAAAGAAAAGAATAGTTGAGTCAAAGTATATTTATAATAGAAAACTGAACCACATTGGCTAGTCTGTGAGACCTAATTAAGATCTTGCTGCATTGTGATTGGACGAAGAGAATCTTGGTAATGGATTTTGACACAAATGGGCTATTTAGGTGACTACTGAATTCTTGTGTGTGTTAGCATTAGCCTTGTAGGCTAAATAAGGAGAATTTGGACTCCAAGCATGTTGTAGCTGATCGACTACATCTGAGGACAGTGGATGATTCTGTAAATACGATTTGAGTGAACTATTCCTTTAATATTACTGTATAGGATGTGTTGTATTCTCTGTTTTTGTAGATTTTCAGAGTTGTCAGTGTTGGGCACCACGTCTATGATGGATAAATAAAATACTCGCACAGAGAGAGAAATGGGTCGGCCTACATGCAGTGCGTTATGCACACACTTCGCACTTCACGCTGCATGCACACACACACGCTCTGAACAGATGTGACAGTCCCATGCAGCTTTATGTGCATGCACATTTGCACATACACTCACACATGTACTTACTGTATATGCACAACTGCACAAATTATATATTTGGACCACAGCCAGGCAGATTGTATACTGTACAGAAGGCCTTCAGTGAAGAGTTGCACCATACAGTGGTGCTTGAAAGTTTGTGAACCCTTTAGATTTTTCTGTATTTCTGCATAAATATGACTTAAAACATCATCAGATTTTCACACAAGTCCTAAAAGTAGAACAAGAGAACCCAAATAAACAAATGAGACATAAATATTATACTTGGTCATTAATTTATTGAGGAAAATGATACAATATGACATATTTGTGAGAGGTAAAAGTATGTGAACCTCTAGGATTAGCAGTTAATCTGAAGGTGAAATTAGAGTCGGGTGTTTACAATCAATGGGATGACAATCAGGTGTGAGTGGGCACCTGTTTTATTTAAAGAACAGGGATCTATCAAAGTCTGCTCTTCACACATGTTTGTGGAAGTGTATCATGGCACAAAAAAAGGAGATTTCTGAGAAGCTCAGAAAAAGAGTTGTTGATGCTCATCAGGCTGGAAAAGTTTACAAAACCATCTCTAAAGAGTTTGGACTCCACCAATCCACAGTCAGGCAGATTGTGTACAAATGGAGGAAATTCAAGACCATTGTTACCTCCTCAGGAGTGGTCGACCAACAAAGATCACTCCAAGAGCAAGGCGTGTAATAGTCAGCGAGGTCACAAAGGACCCCAGGGTAACTTCTAAACAACTGAAGGTCTCTCTCACATTGGCTAATGTTAATGTTCATGAGTCCACCATCAGGAGAACACTGAACAACAATGGTGTGCATGGCAGGGTTGCAAGAAGAAAGTCACTGCTCTCCAAAAAGAACATTGCTGCTCGTCTGCAGTTTGCTAAAGATCACGTGGACAAACCAGAAGACTGTTGGAAGAATGTTTTGTGGATGGATGAGACCAAACCAGAACTTTTTAGTTTAAATGAAAAGTGTTATGTTTGGAGAAAGGAAAACACTGCATTCCAGTATAAGAACCTTATCTGTGAAACATGGTGGTGGTAGTATCAGGGTTTGAGCCTGTTTTGCTGCATCTGGGCCAGGACAACTTGTCATCATTGATGGAACAATGAATTGTGAATTATATCAGAGAATTCTAAAGATAATGTCTGGACATCTGTCCATGAACTGAATCTACTTTCAGGACTTGTGTGAAAGTCTGATTAGATTTTAGGTCAAATTTATGCATAAATATAGATTCTAAATTCTAAATTATTCGCAAACTTTCAAGTACCACTGTATGCTGTGTGACTCATTTGTTATTTGTTAATTTATTTTAGTAAGTCTATATATTACACGGCCTCTACATAAGTTCATCAGGACAACTGACAGAAACATACGTAAGCATTTATAAAGGCTATTTCTGTAGTTGATTTTATAGGTGTTACACTTGATTGACGTTAACAAAAATAACCTTTGTGCCACTTAACACCTGTCAGACTAAGCCTTTATAAATGTATCTGTAGGTTTATGTCAGTTATCGTGGTCACAATACCAAAATTTTATTTCAATACTACTATACAAATACTATGATCTACTATATTCTACTGTCAAGTATCGATTCTCAAAAATGCATGAAAATTATATACAACAAATTGGTAAAATCAACAGATTTAAACATAAAATGTAAAAAAATGTCAGTGTTTACTTATGTGGCAATGTATGTATTGCAGGTTACCGTTTCATTGCTGAATCCTGTTGCCTTATAGCAACACATGTTGTAAATAATTTTATAAAAAACCTACAGCATATTATTTGGTTCATTTAAGGAAAAAGCCATTATTAAATATGTTTCCCTTGACAGTATGCTTTAGCCCTCTGAAGTCTGAGGGGTTTTCATACACTCTGATGTATTCTGACATGGCTTGACTTTTTACAAATTACACCCATCTAAATTATTATTTTCCAAAGTGTTACACAGGCTTTTGTTCAGCACAAACTCAGAAACAACAGTGTCAAAATAGTAAGAGTGTAATAAATCTATGTTTTGATTAAATCTGCTCTAAACTTAGACTTTCCAAAAAACTATTTTCAGATGTGCTGATATATTGTGAAAAAACACTCTAAAGATTTCTAACCAAGACGTTTGAGCTCAGAATTGAAAAAACAGAGGTGTTGGCTACACACTGCTCATTACAGCCTTTAGAAATTTTATGTGGTTTTATATCTAAAGCTTAACAAATGTGAGTTGACATGTGTTTCACTCATTCAGTGGTTCCTAAACTGAATATGGATGAGATAGGTGTGAGGTCTTTGTTCATGTCAGCACTCTTTGTTTATAGAGACCAAATGGGCATTTTCACACATTGCTGGGCTGCTAATCTACCCCTGGCATGTCCGGAATTACCATGTCATTATCGTAGTACATGGCAGATCGTGTCAGTGGGCGGAAAAAAGGCGCCGTGCTCTGACACGCGCTGAAAAATGTGTCTCTGCTTATTCATACTTCTCTCACAAGAATGTAAAAATATATTTAGAATCAGCTATATATATATATATATATATGAAAAGTGTTTCTGTAGAACTTCAGTTATATCCCGCTGGTTGGAGTGTCGACTCCACTGGGCTTGTGTGCTGAAAAAATTACTAGAAGGCCAGAAAGTTGCCAGATACAGTATAACATTATTTAAATAATTTCCCCCAAAAGAAAAGTCTTACTATAGTCAGGGGGAAAAAAGAAGTCATTGTTACCATATGGCAACACTACACAGCAAGCTTAGGTAAACCAGAGACACAGGATTCAATGCCTCAGAAATGTCCCTTTCTTACTGTTCATCCTTTTTTTCTCTGCAGTGTATTGTGTTTGAGTGTGCTGGTCATGTTCTTCTGTAAATGGACTCATCTGAACAGCCATCCAGGTCATTCCCAATGCTTACAGCTATTACATAGTTCCCTGTTTTCCCCACCATCTCACACACATTCACCAATGCACAAACACTTTCTCAGCTTTTTCTAGGCTCGAGCAGGCTGGAATACTGACAGACACACATGTGTACACACATACACACCTTTAGCTGAAGCCATTCTTCTCTCTTTTTTCCCCCTGATAGTCTGTAATAGTGCAGTGTTGGTGGTGCTGAGCTGTGATTGGATGGATTCTGCAGCTCTGACCGGTGTGTTATGCGTACTCAGAGGAAAACTGATGGCTATCGTTATCTCCGCGCAAGTCCCTGCAGAGGGATCATGCTGCCATACACCGCCATTATTTTTATACCATGCGATAATATTGAGCTTTATGTTGCTCCTCAGCTAAAGAGGTCTCTGAGATTGTGTTTTCTGATGGTGTAAACACAGGCTTTCTGGGCAATTCTTTAGAGCGGGGCCTGACATAATCAGAGACTCAGGGCCAGACGTACACATGTGTAACTCGCTCTTTAAAAATACTTTGGCATTTTTCTAAGTGCTGCTCCTGCTGTTCTTTAACTAATAGTGATGCTGGTGTTTCCAGTAAATATATACAAGAACTGCCATCAAAGGTATGCATGAATAACCCATTTTATTAAGCTTTAAAAGATTTTATTAAGCTTTCCATCCATCTCTCCATCCATCATTTTCGACTTATCCATATCCGGGTCACAACCCAAGCAAAGTAAACCAGACCGCCCTCTCCCCAGCCACCTCATCTAGCTTATATGGGGGGAATTCCAAGGTGTTCCCAGATGACATAATCTCTTTAGCGTATCTTGGGTCTTCCCTGAGGTCTCCTCCCAGTTGGACACGGAACACCTAGCCAAGTCCAGGAGGCATCTTAACCAGGTTCCTAAACCACCTCAACTGCCTCCTTGATATGTAATGACTCTACTCTGTGAGGGCGTGAGAGTGTTATACATTGCCAAGCTAATACAACACTTCACTAAAGCAAATACGGTATCTAATATTAGCCTATACAGTACATTCTCTGTGGCTTTTTCCAGCTGCTGATATTCATTAGCTCATTAGTTATCTCATTAGTGATGGTCACTGGGAGTAGAGACTGACCAGCTGAACACAGCTGAAGGGATGGATTGAGCTAGTATTTGGATTATTTACACTTTGGCTTACATTACCCCAGAATCTCAACTTTACCCACCAAGCTAAGAAAAAAGAAGCAAGTGAGCTTAATTTGGAAGTCGATGTTTATGAGTGCTTTGGTCATTGTCCGGTATTTTTACAAATTACATCCATCTAAAATCATTTTTTCCCAAAGTGGAATTACACAGGGCTTTTGTCCAGCACAAACTCAGCAACATCAGTGTCAAAACAGTAAGCCGCTTTAAACTTTCCAAAAAACTATTTTCAGTGCTGATACATTTTGAGAAACACACTCTAAACATTTCTAGCCAAGACTTTTGAACTCAGAACTTTGTAAACATAGGTGTTGGATACACTGGACAAAAAAGCATTGTGCTCTGACTCGTGGTGAAAAATGCGTCACAGCTTAATTATGCTTCTCTCACATTGATCAAAAAATATATTTCAGTTGAAAGTATATTTGAAAATCAGACCCTTTCAGGTTTGGGGTATGTTAAGTTTTGTTTCTAGGATACAATCTCACAGTTATATAAGTGTTTTTTCGGAACTTATGTCCCGTCGACAGAAGTGCAGAATCCAGAGGCTTAAAAGTGCAGCTAATAGTTTGGGTCGTATGTTCTAAACAGGCTCAGTCAGACAGTCGAGCTGTGCTGTTTACATGATCAATTATTTAGTCTTACATCACCCAACATTGTGTATTGTTACTGCATTCTTGCTCTGCTTCATCCATCTTCTTCACCAATTAATCCAGTTCAAGGTTGTGGTCAGTCCTCATAACCTTTCATTGGTCATTGGGCAATTACACTATTTTAACCATCTGCCGGGACAGGGCCAATTCATTGCTGTTCACACAACAGGGCAATTTAGTGTAACCAGTTCACCTGACCTCCAGGTTTTTGGGCTGTAGAAGGA
Source organism: Crenuchus spilurus (assembly GCA_036984385.1). NCBI lineage: Eukaryota > Metazoa > Chordata > Actinopteri > Characiformes > Crenuchidae > Crenuchus > Crenuchus spilurus. The sequence goes on along the minus strand of BRDA01029165.1, from coordinate 2,931 downwards.
AACCAGAAACCCTGGGGAGAACATGGAAACTCCACCCAGATGACTTCAACCTAAAACCCCAGTGCTGAGGAGATTCATCAATGTATTCTAACTGATTTGCCAACATAATTTTCACATTTAGAGTATTTCTGTATTAAATATTTCTAAAAGTGTATACAAATTTACAAAACTACATTCTCAGGAAATTGATGCTGACATACTGAAGTATCACATAGATGTGTCATTTATGCTCAAATGGGAAATAGGGTGAATGTCCCCTTTAATACAGCTTTAAAACATGACAAATGGTTTTGGTGACTGTGTACATTAAATATTCAAACCCCACACCACCATCATTTTTGTGTATTATGTGTGTCTAAAGTGCACTGACAGTCTGTTTACCACACCACAGAGAAATGTCTGCTCATAATAACGGCGGTAATTTAATGAAGAGTATGAGAGCGGGAAAAAAATGACCGTCGCTGTCCGTCAAACTCGAGACTCCAATCCTCCATTTACGATGTGCTAATGAAAAGCCTGCATGTCCCTCTGATGTCTGATAATAGATGTGAATTTCCTGCCTCGGCAGTAATTCTTGCATTTGGAGATGACCATTTCCAGGCTCTAATGCTTGGAAAATGAACGGCATGAAGAAGGCAACTGAATACAAGGGCCTGTCATTTTCTTTCAATGGGCTTCATATTAAAAGTCTTGGAGAATTATTTATTAAATGGTATTGTCTCCTATTCCCTTTAGAGCCTTGGTTATTTGAGATGGACTGTCACGAATTGGATTACTCATTCACTGTGCAGAATCTCATGACACAAACTGAATGAATTCAAGAGACTGTGACAGTGCTCTGATAATGTCCAGCTGTGTCTGAGAATGTGAGAAAGTAAGAAGAAATAGGTTTCTAGATCTTTCTGTGCTAAAACTGTGACCTAAAAGTGGCAGAAAGCAAACTATCTTACAGTTTTCACACAAATCAGGGAGCTAATTAGTGAATACATTTTTGTTGTCACAAGTTAGCTTTTTTAGCTTTATGATGCAGCTACAAAGATTATATTGCTAAAATTGAACTTAGGTTTATAAATATATACTAGAAAAACAGTAAATTTACTGAAGGAAACGCAGCAAAAGTAGGTTCCACTTCCAGGCAGTTGCGACGTGGTTGCTTCATTGTAGCTAGTCTGTTTCTATGTGGTTGCTTAGTGGTAGCTAGACTGTTGCTATGTGGTTACTAAGCTGTGTCTATTAGGTTGCTGAATGATTACTAGGCTGTTGCTACAAATTGTTGTTAAGTGGTTGTAAATTGGTTGCTAGGCTGTTGCTGTGCGGTTGCTAAGTGGTTGTTTGGCTTGCTACATGCTAGCTAGGCTGTTACTACTTAGTTGCTATGCGCTTTCTTGGCTGTTGCTATGTGGATGATAAGTGCTTGCTTGGCTGCTGCTATATATTTTTGCTAAGTGGACACAAAATGGTTGCTAGGCTGTTGGTATGTGGTTGTTTTATGGTAGCTAAACTGTTGCCACGTGGTTGCTTTGTGGTAGCTAGGCTGTTGCTAATGGTTGCTTTATGGTAGCTAAGCTGTTGCCATGTGGTTGCTTTGTGGTAGCTAGGCTGTTGCTAATGGGCGCTTTGTGGTATTGTTGCTACATGGTTACTTTGTAGTAGCTACGCTGTTGCTACATGGTTACTAGGTGGTAGCTAAGCTATTGCTATGTGGTGGCTTTGTGGTAGCCAGACTGTTGCTACATAGTTACTTTGTGGTAGCTAGGCTATTGCTATGTGGTTGCTTTGTGGTAGTTAGGCTCTTTCTATATAGTTGCTTTGAAGTAGCTAGGCTGTTGCTCTGTGCTTGCAGAAGAAGTAGAAGAGTATACATTGAAAAAAGTGCCAGTTGCTTTAAAATGTGCAGCCATAATTAGCATTCTGCTATCTACACACCTAAATCATCAACCAATTTCAGCTTGGACAAAAGTGCAGCTTCATTTGTTAAAAGCTAACATAGTCATAGTTACTGCAACTGATTGTAGCTTTGCAAAACTTCTGTTTTTAGTTGTGACAGCATTTGTGTCATATAAACCACATTAGTATGTGATGATTGTCTGGTCATACAGGAGCACAGTCTGCACAGTGCTCACTAATGAGATATTAACCTTTTGCTCTTGTAATGTAATTTGTTAGCTACATTAGCCTCCTAGCTCCAGTGCAGACCTAAATAAATGGGCAGCATTGTAGTTTCTGCAGAATGCATTAGTGTAGTAGAGCAGAGCTGTGCTATAATAGGTGTGTGTGTGTGTGTGTGTGTGTGTGTGTGTGTGTGTGTTGTAAAGGTCAGATCGGGCAGGCTCTGATGGCTGCTCTTGATTCCAGTTGGCTTTTGTGTTTGCTGTTTGGATTAGGTCAGCTCAGGGTCTCCACGCTGGAATCTAGCCTGTCAATCACCATGACTGACAGAAGAGTTCAGAACATGGACGAGTTCCATTACACTAAACTTCCTTTACACTGAGTCTCTCTCTCGCTTCCTCGGTCTCTCTTCTTTGTCTCTCTGTCTCCCTCGCTCTCTCTTGGTCTCTTGCTTGCTCTCCCCTTGTCTCTCTATCTCTCTCTTTCTCTCTCTCTCTCTCACACACACAGACACACACATACACACTCTCATACACACGCACATACTGTTGCACCACTATTATTTAACTACAGTACTAGATATTAAGTTACATGAGATAATGAGGGTGCAGAATGGTAGATAGATAGATAGATAGATAGATAGATAGATAGATAGATAGATAGATAGATAGATAGATAGATATGGAATGAGAGAGGTTCAAAATATAGTGAAAGAGAAAGACAGAGGTGTGTATATACAGTGAGGAAAATAAGTATTTGAACACCCTGTGAATTTGCAAGTTCTCCCACTTAGAAATCATGGAGGGGTCTGAAATGTTCATC
>BRDA01029150.1:738-14396 GCA_036984385.1 Crenuchus spilurus | reverse complement strand
AAATATTGACATTTGCCATCTCCACATCATTGCATTCAGTTTTTATTCACAAGTTGTTTAGTGTCCCAACTTTTTTGGAATCCGGTTTGTATTTATTATAACAATGTCTGGAATAAAGCAGTGCCCCCTAGCAGGACCACCTTGGCACAGTGTTGGATTGTGGCATACAGGCTGAAAACCACTGCCATAAAGTTTACAGATTTTAAAAGTGTTTGAATACAATATTACCTTCAGGATGGATGTGAATCAAAAGTTCTCCTGATTTGTCCTCAGCCACCTTCCTCACATTGTTTAACCATTCTTCAACATGACACTGGTAAACTCCATTATCAGAAGAATCCACATCAGGCATGGTGAGGGTGTAGAGGTTCGCACTTGGATGCAGATACATTAGACGTTTATTATGTAAATGTATGTATACAGTACCATCCACATTGGCAGTGAAGATGGTCATGGGTGGTCCCTCATTCTGACTCTTAAACCAGGTCACTTTAAACAGGGACTTATCACTGGAGTGAGAGCTGATTTCACACTCAACTGTGAAACCAGTGCGATGGTCAGTAACATTGAGACTGCTGGACTCTTTCTTTACTTGTAGCTTTTTCTCTGTTAGGAAGAAGCACAAAATTAGACTTCTGATAAAATGTGTGTGAACAATTTCAAACATGTTTCTCACAATCAAAGAAGAACTGAGGTCAAGTTCCTTACCAGAAAGAGATCAAATATAAAGATATACAAAAGACAAAAAGAGTGTGTAGAGTCATGATTAAAACATGTACATCATATAAATAATGAGTATTAAACACAATCACTGCCAAACGAAAGCCAAAATAAAGTTCAAAATTCTAATTTATGAATGTGTGTTTTAATGGTGGAAGTATCAGGCACAGATACAAAGAAATACGAAAGCTATAAAAGTGAATTTCCTGAAGAAAATGCAGAAATGATGCACAGATAAAGTCATTTCCATTGCTAGGTAGTTACTAGGCTGTTGCTTTATGGTTATGGATATGGTATCCCAGGTGGTTGCTACAGTGCTACTTGGTGGTTGCTATGGTGTTGCTTGGTGGTTGTAATGAAGTTGCTAATTGGTTGCTATGGTCTCCCAGGTGGTTGCAATGAAGTTGCTAAGTAGTTACTATGGTATCTCGTGTGGTTGCTATTATTTTCCAGGTGGTTGCTATGAAGATGCTAAGTGGATGCTATGGTATCTCAGGTGGTTCCTTAGGTGTTGCTGTGATGGCCCATGTGGTTGACTGGGTGTATTTGTATCATTGTTACATTTGGAGGGTGCCAAAACTTTGCTTTAATTTGCTTTCTACAACTCTATGAATATGAGTCTGTCATCAATAGCCCATAGGGCACCACTGTTACATCATTGGAAGGCTCTCAATGTACAAGAAAGTCTATTCTAAATACACCTTCACTACGGCAGCTCTACATCCACCAAAGTTAATGGTATCTGACATGTTACCACCACCATGCTTCACCTGGTACTCTATTTTCATGTCCTTTTGGACATCAGTCACATCACGTCTTTTGCCCATAATGATGGTTTTACACTTTGCTACAACTGACTAGGGTGCTCGCTCTTTTATCCATGCAGCAAAACCTGTAACACTGCATCAGGCCGAGCTCATTGCAAGCCAAGATCATCTGAGGCAGCATTGGCGAGTACACATTGTAAAAGGAATGTTTTTTTTTTTGCTAGATTAAACAACAACGTGCAATGCAAAATGTATGTGCGGCACCAAAAAAAACATACATTACCAATTAGGTATACGCTGATCAGTGTTGAACGTTGTTGAGGAGGTCCTTTCTTTTCCCAGCTGCCCTCAGAGCTAAACTCATACTGTTGTACTTCACACCGGTATGCTCCACTGTCAGCTGGATCGGAGTTGAAGACAGTGAGGTGAAAGGTATCAGCATCTGGCCTGGAGATCTGCAATCTTCTGCTGAGTTGTTCATCGCTTGTCTGGTACTCTAGACGCCCATCATAGGTATGTCTCAATAATCGACTCCTGCTATTGGTTTCACGGTTGTCCTTTGTCCAGGTGATGGTGTACTGAAGTTTGGGGTCCACTTTGTCAACACGAATCGAGCAGCTAAGCTCAAATTTCTCTCCTTCTGTGGTGTTCTGATGAGCCCGAGTATTCTCCAAAACAAAAGTCCCTGAACTTGGCTTTTCCTTTGACTCTACATGGATTGAAAGTTCTCCTGACTTGTCTTCAGCTATCTTCCTCCAGGCAGTAGGTGTCTGCAGCCATTCCACAACATGGCATTGGTACTGGCCATTGTCAGTAGGTTCAACAATGGGCACAGTGAGTTTATACAGAGTAGCACTTGGACGGTTATACAAGAAACCTCTTTCACTGATCGCGTTGTGCACAGTACCATCCCGACTGGCCGTGAAGATGGTCATAGGTGGTCCATCTATCTGACTCTTGGACCAGGTCACTTCAAAATGAGACTTGTCACTGGAGCGAGAGCTGATTTCACACTCGACCGTGAAGCCGACATGACCATTAGTAACATTGAGACTGCGCATCTCTTTCTTTACTTGCAGCTTGCTCTCTGTATCAAAAAAGACAAGAACATTGAGAACAGAACCTTTATTTACACTATTTACGATGATATGACACCTTAAATCAAACAAACAGAAGACCTACCTATAAAGCGTACACTGACATTGGTAGAATCAGACTTTCTGCCTTCCTTCCATTCCCAGTTGCCCTTGCAGTCCAGCTGATACTGATCTACCTTACAGTGGTAGCGCCCACTGTCTGACGTGATGGAATTCAGGATGGACAGATGGAAGGTGCTGATTCTGGGCCGTGAGAAATGAAGCCTATGTTTAAGCTCTTGATCTTGGACCAGGAAATCCAGAACCCCATCATGGCTGTAAGTCAGCAGATTCTGATGTTGATCTTGACTTTCAAAGACCCAGGTCAGAGAATAGCCAAACGTAGAATCCAGTCCCTCAGGACGTAGCGAGCAGCTCAAATCCACCAGCTCTCCCTCAGTGACCACTAACTGAGCAACAGGCTTGTCCAGGCTGAAATCACTAGCTAGAGGATAAATGACATAAATATAGAATTAAATACAGCCTGTGACCTTAAATAAAGACTTTGTACATTATTCTTGTTTGATGCCTCCCCAAGAATGATCTATTTTTGGAAGGTCAATTAACCCACCCATCTAACCCACCTGAGCCATCCAGCATCACAGTGGGAGTGATGGATGCCATCTATCCAGTTAGAGCAAGCATGGCCAACCCAAGATTTGAACCAACAATCCAATTTTAGTTTTGGATGCATTTCACAAGTATTTATTATATTAACAATGACTGTTTGTGTTGTGATCTAGCTGCTCAGTCTGTATTGCTACTATAAAAGTAAACTGTTGATGGTGGCCAGTTTCTGATCAGATGATGGGTTTAAATAAACAAGATCAATAGAGTCTCATAAAATGGACAATTCTGACTCGTAATTAATATTGAGATATATCAACTTAAATATTTGTGTTGCCTTTGACAAAACTGTCACTAACAAGCAATATGTTTGTGTAAACTCAAAACTTGCAAGTGCTACAAACTTCTGACTTTTGATTTTATGAACTTAATTGCTTTTAATTATTTTGTGTTTGGTTAACTTCACCAGGTTTATGCTACATGCTGGAGTAATGTAATGCATATTTAATTAGTGTGAAGGAGCTGAAAGTGCACTTCTATATATAAGAGGTCTGTAGGTGGCATAAGGCACCATACCTTTCTCACCAACAACAAGCTCCATGGTAGCAGATGCTGATGCGAGTTGATACCAAATGCCATCAGGATCTTGAATCCATTCCTCTACCAAACAGCTGTACTGGCCCTTGTCTGTTGGCCGGACCTGTTGAATAGTCAGTTGGACGGTTTGCCTCTCAGTCATTCGCATGCTGATCCTCTGGTCCTGGCTGGCAGCAGAACCCAAGGTGACCACCCCTTCTTGGCTCATTTTCATTAAATTTTGGGGCCCCAACATCCATGTTATGGCAAAACGGGAGGAATTAAGGGTACTGGTGATCAAGCAATCAATCTTTGCATTGCTCTTGACTGTGACTTCCAGACGAGAGTTTGGCCTCAAGGAGAGCAACAACTTGCTGTCTGGAAAGCAAAAGAGGACAGCTGTGGTGTCTGATGGTGGAAACCAAGTAACTACTCAAATTTTAGATGTAGCATTTATAGAATTAACACAACACACACATGTGCTTAAATTTCATTATAATCTTAGTTAATTCAATTCATACCTGGCTTCTGAACAGTGATGCCCAGTGGATTGGACAGCTTCTGGGCTTTCTGAGCAGCTCCCTGATAAGCAGTGACCTGGCACTGGAAAATGCCCTGTTGTCGTCTGCTCGCCTTTAACAATGTAAGAATGAAATTTGTGCCCGATTCTTGCACTTTAGCTTCCAGCAGATAATCCTTCTGGTCTCTTCTTCTGCAGGATATGTCCCCACTGGGGAGCATACATATAACATCTTGCTGGACAGTTGAATTGGCCGGTTGAAACTTCCAGTGCACAGCTAAGGGAACTTTAGGTCCTGTTACTGTACATCCCAACTCTGTTGCTGAATTCTCAGTTAGACGTGTGTTTCGACTTTTCAAGACCACTTTTAGAAGAGAATCTAAGAGAGAGAGAGAGAGAGAGAGAGAGAGAGAGAGAGAGAGAGAGAGAGAGAGAGAGAAATAACTCAATCTAAAGAAGCCAAAAGGAGAACCACACCTGGTTCCCTGAAGAACCTTGCAGAGAATTGTGAAAGAACCATGTTTGAGTGAGGAAAACTTTACTAGTTCATCTACAAAAATATCATGAAAAACTTTCATTTTTGCTCATTAATTTAAGTGACATTTTACTTTTTTTGTTTTTCTAATCATTTGAGATGAACTATTAAAAAATAGAAGGCTTCTAATGTGTCACTTTACATTTCATAAATATAAAATACAAGACATTTCGAACTAAATTATAAGCAAAAATATGTTTAAAGTGACACATAAATACAATAATGGTTCAGTATAAATTTTGTATCAAATTCAAAATGCCAGTTCAGCATTTTTCCTAGAACCAACTTGTCCAAAAATCATTAAGGATCATTTATTTTAAAGAAAGAATGTGTATATGAATATAGCAGGTCAACAGCTAACACTATTCAGCAACACAGAAACATGCTAATCAAGGCACTATTCACCACAACGGCAAAGGTTTCCCTGTAAATTTACATTTCAGACAAAGACTCTTCAAAGAATAACAATAATAACAACAACAACAATAATAATAATAATAATAATAACAATAATAATAATAATAATAATAATAATAATAATAATAATAACAATAATAATAATAATAATAATAATAATAATACATTGTGATTTATGACGCACTTTTCATTTGTACTAAATCTCACAGTGCTCACAAACAAATTAAAAAATATTAATAAAATGTGAATGTATTGTCCATATGTCCTCCTAAAAAGATGTCTTTAGTCCTTTTTTAAAACAATCAGTTGTCTGCAGCTACTTCAAATGGTGAGGGAGGGCATTCCAAAAGGCAAAATCAAGTTTTGTTTTATTTGGATGAAGACGATGGAGATGCACTGAACGAAGGGCTCATAGATGTGTCTGTGGTACAAGCAGTTCATTCAAGAAAAAGGACGCTTTACCATGAATACATTTGTATGTGAGGAGAAGAACCTTATACTCAATCCTCAGTCAAAGGGAGCCAATGAAGAGAATGAAGAACCCGTGTAATGTGCTCATTTTTTTGTACCCTCATCAGAATCCTGGCAGCAGTGTTTTGAACATACTGTAGTCTCTGGAGACTCTTACTAGGGAGCCCCAACAGTAGAGCATCACAAAGAAGAATCGCACACCGATATCAGTTTAGCGTTTATTTAAAGGCTATTTTTGTGTATAAACTATGTGGATGACTGAGACTGCTTAACCCTTAAAATCTCAAAGTTTATACATTTTATTTAGAACAGAATGACAGCACTCAAACTGTCCCGTGGATCAAGGCGATTTAGGGAGTTAAATGTTAAATCACTTCTTATTGTGCAATAAGAGAACTCATTATAATTAACTTCTTCCCCATCTGATTAGCCCCACCTGCAGCTTGAGAACTATATTCATTTGTGTTTGTGAAGGAGAGAGAGAACATAAGAGAAGCCTGGACATAAGAGAAGAAGGAGAGAGAGAAGCCTGTACATGTGTGGTAGCCACTTCATGTTTGAGTGCTTTTTCAAGCTGGGTCAGAACAACTGAGGACTGAAAAGCCCAAACGCTGCGATTAACAGTGACTGCCAGCGACAATTCAGATGAAGGAAAGTCTGAAAATAATTATTTCTGCATCAAACTGAACCTTTTTACTTAAAAATGTTACCTTATGATTCCTAATGTTCCACCTTAAGTGGTGCAGCCGTTACATTCCCTAGACTAAGAAATGTCCCCTTCCACCTTACATGGTGCAAAATGTACATTCATTAGATTAATAAATGTCCCCTTCCACCTTAAGTGGTGTAGCAGTTACATTCATTAGATTAATAAATGTCCCATTCCACCTTAAATGGTGTAGCAGTTACATTCATTAGATTAATAAATGTCCCGTTCCACCTTAAATTGCTTGTGAGCTCCTCTGGTTGGTAGGAAATTTAACTTCAGCTTGGTGACCTGTGCTGATGTCAAAAATATTCCGAAGTTCAGAGACTTTTAAGACTTAAAGCAGCTGTGCGTGTACTGATCACTGTCTGACTGGTGCTGGTTTAGTGTTGTGTTATTTGGTTGTAACACTGACATGATTTTAATCTGGTTTTGAGAGGCTGAATGTGGGTTTATGGTGCTATTTTGCACTTATGAGTGAGTGGAGAGAGTGATGGGGCGTCAAGAGTTTCAGAGAGTTGATGTGAGCACTAGTTTAAATCTCTTGTTGTAAAGCGTTGTTATGCTCATATTGTGGATAATTGTGTTTCTTTCCTTCCTTGTAAGGTTTTAGTAATGGCTGTCCTAACAATGTCTGAACTGAAGAGTTGCTTGTACTCTAACCTGTCTTTACTAGCAGAGATAATTCTCTTATGGAAACAAAGCACTGCTGTACGTTGCTCTGGATAAGAGCGCCTGCCAAATACTGTAAATGTAAATTTGGAATCTCATGCATCACTAAGAGGAGAGACTGCGATGACAAACAGAGCTAAATTCTGATTGGCTAGAACCTCTGGGGAAGCTCTTAGAAGAGGGGATGAGGTAACAGGAATAGATCAATAGCAAATCAACAATTCTGAGTAGGACTGAAAAGCTGAGAAATGTAGTATCTGAAATGAAGTATCTGTAATACTTTTGGGATTTGAAATAAAAATAAAAGTATAAACATTCCCCATCCACTGGATTAGCCTGGAGTAGGTCACCTTTAACATATTTGTTTCCAAATAAGGCAAGGGCACAATCTATATCTTTCATTTCACAATGAGTCTGTATACTGATGGACTGTACACACACTCCTACCTCTCCTTTTCACCCTCCCATCCAAATAAATAAATGAATGCTCTTACCTATAGTATTCACAGTGAAAGAGTCTGGCTGTGATTGTCGGTTTACATCCTTCACAGCACCACTGCTGTCCACGCTCCTTTCAGTCACAGTGCACATGTACTGGCCGCTGTCGGACTGAATAGCCTCACTGATCTCCAAAGAGAAGTTGGCAGAGCTGGAGCGAAATGCGCGAACAGTTCTCTGCTGATACTGAGATCCTATACCCTCCATCACCCCCTCACGATTCAGGCTGATGACGTCTCTGAAAGAGCTCCCTGTAGTTTTCTTGTGTTGCCAGGACATATACAGTGGTCCAGTGGCTCCAGACACTTTGCAGCTGAGCTTTAACGTTTCTCCTTCAGTCACCTCACCCTGCTGCTTTGCCATAACCACCGTCAGACCACTCACTTTGTAGGAGAGAATCACAGGAGAATGGACCATGTCAATTCATTAAAAATGTACATTCTCATACATTTTATACTAATTACATGTAAAAGTGACATATTTTAAGCCTTTATTGCTTTAATGTTGATCAGTATGGCTTACAAGTCATGAAACCAGAACTGGACAGTTACTCAGTACACAGTAAATCTGTCAGTGTTAAATCAACACTATTCGAGTTAAATTAACACTGAGAGTGTTAAATTAACACTGAGGTTGTCAAAATGTAACTCTAATAGTGTTGATTTAACACTGGCAGATTTACTGTGTACAAATTCCTCTTTTTACATTTCATTTGTAAATCAGCTCCTAAAATCAGAGAGACACACAATCCAAGCTGTCTGAAGTCCAGGTTTGAGGTGAAGCCAGCAGTAGTTTCTGATATGGGAGGCTGCCCAGGGTGGCACAACGTCAGGGGCAGCACGAGGGTGGGGTGGTTGTTCACCCAGGGTGCCAAACAGGCTAGCACTGCCACTGTGGTGTTGCTATTGGTCCACTGTGTTTAGTCCAACATCAACACCAACCAGGCAATTTTAGAGCATTTCATGCTGCCCACAGTGCCAACTACTACTGACCATCATAATACTGTGCTGGATTAACTAGAAAACTCAAGAGCTATATGCCATACTGATCTACTGTAAAACAGACTTGAACAGACCTCCTTTCATGCTGTTCTTCAATAGTCAGGACCCCCCACAGAGCAGGTATTAATTTGGTAGTGGATCAATCTCAGCCCTGCATGGACAATGATGTGGTGGTGGTGTGTTAGTGTGTGCTGAGTGGATCAGATAACCAGAGAACCAGCACAGCATGCACGAACATACCACCCCCACCACATCCGTGTCACTGCAGTGCTGAGAATGCTCCACCTGCTCGGTGGGGGTCACGGTGAAAGTATACTGAGAAACAGATGGACTACAGTCTGTAACTGTACTAAAAAGTGCACCTCTGTATGATCAGTGGAGCTGTGATACCCCATTTGCAGTATTAAAAATTACACTTGTCTGACCTTTGGCTGTGATGCTCACAGTCTTTTCATTGGACAGTTTACTTTGTCCTCTGCTGAAGTCTCCCTTCTCCTTTCTCTCCTCTTGTACAGCTTTGCACTGGTACTGGCCTTGATCTTCAAACCTGGCTGATCGGATGGTGAGGACGTAGACGTTATCACGGACCTTCTCAGCTCTTAAATCACCATCATTCTGTCTTTTCTTGTAGTCATTTCCTACAGTCAGCACACCAGTGGGTCCAATCTGAGCCAATTCAGTGCGGTTTCTCAGCCATGTGATGGAGAAGAAATGTCCTGGAAGGTTTTGAGCATGTACACTGCAGTGGATCTCCAACTTCTGTCCCTCCTGAAGACTCTCATTACGAACTTCAATCTTAGTGTTGAAGGATCCCACTTCGGCTATCTCTGAAACACACAAATTTTGATATGTAGAATTCAGATAAACTCATATTTCCTTTAAAAAGTGTCATTTTATAGCAGAGCTTAATTAACATAATTATGTTAACTGTTAAACCCTTGGAGTGTGAATGTATTTCAGACTCTCTGATGTACAAGTTAAATCCAAATATAGATTTATGACACTCTTACTGTTTTGACACTGTTGTTGTTGAGTTTGTGCTGAACAAAAGCCTGTGTAACACTTTGGAAAAAAAATCAGATGGATATTTGTGAGAGGAGTTTAAATAAGCAGAGACATGTTTTTCAGAGCGACAGCTCTGACCATGCAGCAGCTGCTCATTTTCTTTCTCACCAAATGGTGCGATCTGTCATTCATTTGATAATCACATGATAATTCTGGACATTCTATTGGTGGATTACTGCTTGTAAGACCTTTCACCTGAGTGTTCATAAATATTCAATCTACAAACCACTGAATGAGTAAAACACATCACCTCACATTAGTTAAGCTTTTGAAACAAAACAACATAAAATTTACTAAAAGCTGTAATGAGCAGTGTGTAGCCAACACCTCAGTTTATTCAGTTCTGAGCTCAAAAGTCTTGAATCGAAATGTTGAGTGTTTTTTCCACAATATATCAGCACATCTGAAAATAGATTTTTGGAAAGTCTAAAAATATATTTTGATACAAGCTATGTGTTTTTGAAAAGTAGACCCTTTAAGGTTTCCGGGGTATGTTTAGTTTTGTTTCTATAATAAAATCTCAAAGTTAAGTGTTTTTGCAGAATTTCGTTAATATGCCGTTGGTGGAAGCGCCAAATCCAGCAGTTCAAATGCATTTAAAATGTATCCATTATAATATGTTTTACACTCATTTACATATATAGACATAACCCACAATTTTTGGCTTTCCATGGGGCTTACTTATGAACATTGCATCCATCATTAAAAAGGTCAAAGCTAAACTAGATTTTTTACACGTACTATAATGAAAAAGCACATGCCTATTAGTGAAGACATTTTCCCACCAATACATGTCTGAAAATAGCTATTTTGGTGTCTGTAGCCTAGTCTACACAAAAACAAAACAGGATCTTGATCTTGAGCATCAATGAGTATGATATGTATATTTTGTGTTAGACAAAGCTACGCACATAATACATAAAATAACATTTGTATTATTGTTCCCATTCAAGACTTTTTGACACATTCTGAAGTTTTTATTTTGGTACAACTTTGCAATAAGACTGCCATTATAAAGGAGTTATACAGTATATACATTACACAGAATAAATAGTTGTGACCCTCCCGCCTTATGCCTTGCCTATGTCACCATCCACATGTTCTGTGTGTGTTTACTTTTTCCATGTGCTTCTGTTTTTATGTTTTTCCATGTGCTTTCTTTGTACATCGTCTATGTGTCTTGTTCGCATTATATCTCTAGACTGTTCAATCCACAGCCCTGCTGTCTCATTTATGTCCGATTACGTTCTCCATAAAAGCCTTCCTAGTGTTTCAGTCGTTGCCTATCATTATAGGTCTTCAGGTCATTGTACGTCAACCCTGAATGTCTATCATCTCATGTTTGTTTAGCCACAATCAGTTTGAGTTTGTTTTGTTAATAAAGTCTTATGTTTTTGGATCAACACTGCTTCATCTCCTCTTGTACCAGCCACATTTATGACAACAGTATATTATTGGTTTATAATTAGGTTATTAACACTTTACAAATTACAAAGTACATTCATCACATAAATAAGTTAAATAAGTACTCACATAAAAAAATTTTTGATCCATGATCCATTTATTTGGTCCAATGGTCTCTCAAAACTCTACAACTCCAAAGTTCAAAGGCATCAATATTCTTCCTGGCCTGCTTTTTAAATTGGCTTTCACACTCAAAGAACCACAGAGAAGACCAGTTTGGTACTACTGTAGTTTGTGTTTGGAGACAATTCATTACATTTGAAGATCTTCTCCAGTTTCTTTATCCTTGTTCTACTGAGTGATGTTAATATAGGCCACATCTTATAAAGTCCTACTGATAAAACTTTGGTGCTTCAGTGATAGAACCATATATATATATCAAATCAAAATATCTGATGACGTAAAATGTAACTAAAGCGAAAGATGAGTAACCAGCAAGACCTGTCATTTACTGCAACCGTGTAGATGAATGGAGGTTCACTATTTTTTCAAACAAGTTTTTTTTTCCTTTATATTTATTAATTATAGGTGCTTATTCATGATTTACAGAGTATTAATAAACTAATAACCATTAATAAACTCTTTTAAAACTATGTGCCTCACTGGAAAAGTTAAAACTACCTCCAACAGACTGAATGGAATGGAACCACATCAAGTTTCTAGCACAGCACATTTTGTAGAAGTGAAACATGTACTAGTGGCATCTGTGGCATCACAGCCTAGTTATTTATTTTATTCAAGTAATTAGTATTAATAGTATTAGCCTAATAGAGTGCAGTGATTTTTAATTTAACAGTAATTACTTTATAATAATCCTCACAATAGTGAGTAAAGCATGTATTGATCAGATTGGCCATGGACTGATCAATACATTTTCAGATTAAATAAACAATATCATTTAATGTGGTTGGAAATGAAAAAGAAGAACTTTAAACTTTGTGATATTGTGATATTGGAGAAACTACACTTAACCCTTAGCCAATTGTATCACAGTTGATACATAGTTGAGTTTTTAAGAATGCCATCAGCAGTGTTATAAATGATACACTCTTACATCATATGTTACTATATAAATAACACAGTATACATTTTTCATATTAAATAAGAAAAAGCTGATGTATAAAATCAGATACATGTCTGCTGCCTGGTGGATTACCCATGCATTGAATACAAATGTAAAGGAAAATCAGTGTGTAAGGGATTAAACAGGTTTGTATTATGTGCATTTTTGTTTTTTTAAACATGTTGTGAGCAACAGACATTAACTGTATCATATATGACACAAAACGACTTATTTCATTACATTTTTGTAATTGGTCAAATAAACAGGCCAATTTCAACAACTCTAATTGTGCAACCATTTGATGATTTAGGCTTTTCAAAGCTGCTTGTTTAATCTCACCTAGAGCTTTAATGTCCACGTTGGAGCCCGTGGTATTCTTGTGAGCAATCCGTATCCAGGAGCGATCTGGGTCTTGGATCCATTCCTCAGCTTGGCAGTAGATTTCTCCGCTGGATGTCTGCAGTACACGCATCATCTTCAGTCTGTAGGTGGTGTCTTCTATTTTCTCTATACTGATGAGCCCTGAACGGTACTGATCTCCAAACCTGGCATCTCCAGGCCTCACAGTCAGATCTCGGTCCAGAGTGATGATGCGGAGGTTCTCGGTGCCACCACGGAGATACCATGTGACCGACAGATGAGTGTGCTGCATGGTCTGGCTGGAGACTTCACATTCAAGCTGAAGGGATTCACCCTCTGAAAGACTGAGAGATGCAGGTCCAGCGTAGGATGCCTTCAGAGTGTCCTCAATCACTGTTGCAGACAAGAGACACATCAGCTTTCCATTTCAATCATAAGACAGCTGGTGAAATGTGTTGTTAAGAAAGTAAAATAAGTTACCTTTCACTTCTACTTTTGCGTTGTAGGTTCCAATGTAAGTGGAAAACTGATTTGGGGTGTAACATTCATAGGTTCCAGTGTCCTCAGCCCCCAGGGATGTAAAATGAAGGATAACTGAGGTCTTAGATAGTCTTTCAATAACAATACTTTTATCTGTAACTCTGTGACTATACATGGCATAAGCATAATTTGTGTCAAATGTGCTAATCATTCTGATTTCAATACCTGGATTATCAGGACTGTAAAATGAAAACGCAAAGCCCTGATCAGTCAAACCACTGTAGCCACTAACGCTGCAGGAGATGGATGTTGGAAATCCATTCACACGGTACAGTGGACCTTCCTGGATCTTTACCAGATGCTGAGCTCTGCAAATGTCTGTGAGGGACAAACAATATATATTAAATTAAATACAGTTCTCTCTAAAATATATTAGAAATCAAAAATCATACATGATTACATACATGTATACACTCAGTGGCCACTTCATTAGGTACACATGCCTTGTATCTACACTCTTTGTTACTGAGTAGTAAATCTCTGTATACTCTGTTCTATAATGGTCAGGACGTAGACCATTTCTAGGTCCTTCCAGGTGACATGGCACACTTACCTAAAGGTTGTAGGTAGAGGACGTCGC
>BRDA01029148.1:0-14412 GCA_036984385.1 Crenuchus spilurus | reverse complement strand
AAACTGACAGATTGAGCAAGGAGAGCACTGGTCAGAGACACAGCCAAGAGGCCCATGGTCACTCTGGAGGAGCTGCAGAAATCCACAGCTCAGGTAGGAGAATCTGTACACAGGGCAACTATAAGTCTGCACTCCACAAATCTGGCCTTTATGAAAGAGTGACAAGAAGAAAACTATTGTTGAAATTGAAGTGCTGTTTACAAGCTTACATAGCTTCTGGCAAAATGTAAACAGCACTTCTCATGTCTTTCCACTTCACAATTATGTGGTACGTTGTGTTGGTCTATCATTTAAAATCTCAATAAAATTCATTTACGTTTGTGGTTGTAAGGTGACAAAATGTGAAAAAGTTCAAGGGGTATGAATACTTTCTGGACCCACTGTATATAGTCATATCAGAATATTTTGACCACCTACCTAATAAAGGAAATAACCAACTCTCTTGGCTCGGAGTGTTCTCTCACTATCAAGATCCCCGACACCTTCCTTGTTGCTCCTGTGTTCATAATAGAGGTTAACTAGTTCACCGTGGCACACTGATTGCTCTGTACCACTCACTGGAGTCTTCGTTCCCCTCTGGCATCAGTGGCCCATGGGGTACCACTGCTATGTTATTGAGAGGCACTCAATGTACAAAAAATCCATTCTCAATACACATTCACTATTACAAAGTTAGCAGCTTCCAAGATGCTACCACCCATCGCCTGGTACTATACCGTATGTACTGCCCTGATAATCTTCAGTCTTGCTTTGTGCATGATGATTGTTTTGCACTCTGCTACAACTGACTGGTGTGCTCGCTTATTTATACGTGCAACAAACCCCATCACGTGGCTTCACATCCTGGGCCAAATTCATTCCAAACCAGGGTTGGTCAAAATATTCTGATATGACTGTGTATAATTACACTAGAATTGCAATATTTAACTGACCATTTTACTGATTAATTGTGAATCAATTTAGCAAAAACGCAGCCTAGATGTCTTCCTGATATGATTTTTCTAGAATAAAAATGAAACGGACTTGTCACTCATCATTGACTCTGCACACACACAGCACTGTTCTACAACTGGGCTGTGGTCAAAGGTGATTCATGCAGCTGGACAGTGGTGTGCTGTGGAGAATAATGTAAGTGTTAGTGTGTCTGTGAGTGCAGCCTGAGTAGAGGGAGGTTGTTGCAGCGTGTAGCAGCAGCAGTGGTATCTGTATTACCTGGGGTTTGAAAGTTCAGAGAAACCATCTGGCAGCCGGCGTTCCAGAAGATCTGAGGCATATAATTACTGGAGTCCACTCGGCCTCCTTTGGGGTAGATCCGACTCATCTGCCGCTTGTTGTAGCTGTGCATCTCATTCAGAGGAAAAAACGTGGAGGGTTTTTGAGATTTAAGTACAATCAGTAGATTATTTATAGATCACAACACTTTAGAGAAACAGGTTTGTCCTGTGGGGAGTATTCTGCAGGGGCTCTTGTTTTGCACACCACAAGAACACTAAACTTTAAATTCATCCTTTTTGGACTAGAACAGACAAACTTCCAGCTCTCCTTTAGCTTCTCCAGCTGTTTTGGTGTTTTCTGGTCTTTTGTTTTGATATTTTCTGTCCTTGGCCATTCCTAGAAAGACTAGGTTCATGAATATATTCTCTCTTCTAATGGCCACAAAAATCTATTTGTTGTATCTTCCCTTTTCTCTTCAGAAAGCCTTAAAAGCTTCAGATGAGAGGCAGATCTTAAGCTTGCCATTGTTTCATTTATAGCACGGCAGCACTTACTATTCACTGAGCACTCCTGCCCTTGGCAGTATTGTGATATATTGCAAGTCACATGCAACATTTGTAAACAGTTAGTCAGACACTAAGACTCAAATTCATGTACAAGTGTACAGGAGACCAAAGGAAATTGAAAGGGATCTATTCTCAGTGCAGATCAAATTTCTGACAGTCATACCTTATGGTTCTATTCCATAGATCTGCTTTTTCATCTGTGTGTCATTCACTGCTATGGTTTTTGATGACTGCTTGTAACTTGCATCTCGTTTCAGAGCAACGTAACGGCTTAACTGAGATGTGTGTTCCATCTTTAGGAAACTGGTTTCATATAGATCCAGCTATTCTCAATAAAAGAAATGTCTAATTAATCCTGAGTACGTCAACTAACCAATAGAAATGTTCCTGTAGATATTACATGTCTCCACATGATATTGCTCTTATACAGAGTAGCTTACAGTTGGGGGTTAGGTGACTTGCTCAAGGGCACTTCAGTCATGACCTGCCTGGATTGAACCGGCAACCTTCCGTTCACAAGACCAGCTCCCTAACCACCAGCCCTCGACTTGATCTTGAACTCTCTGGAGCGTAAAAGTGTGTAAATTAGCTGACAGGGACTTAAAAGGATGTCAGTGATGTCTGAATCAGAACACTTTTTGTGATAACTGGAGAAATTCTCACATTTTGTCAGCTAAAAGTAGCCAATGAGCCAAAACATGAACATTGACAAATTAACACACATCTGGAAACAATGACACATCAAGGTCTGCTTTGATTGAGCTGGTGGTCGGTTCTCATTTTCATTGTGCTTGATATGAGAGAAAAGGGAAGATCATGGGAAAGATGGACATGGGCAAAATCATAATGGTCAGATGACTGGGTTGGAGCATCTCAGGAACAAGGCTTGACAAGTTGTGCTTGTGGGTAGCAGTGGTCAATACCCACCAATGGTGACCACCAATATCCAAAATCCGATTGAGCATCTGCAGCGAGCACTTGAACACGGCGGCTCTATGTCAGAGCTTACAGGACTTAAAGGATCTCCTGCTAATGTCTTGGTGTCAGGGCACCTTCAAAGGTCTTGCAGAGTCTATGACTCACTTGGTTGGAGCTGTTTTGGCAGCACAGGGTGGGCCAACAGCATATTACCCCACTGGTCTTAATGTTTCAGTTCATCTGTGTATATGCGCAGTGCTCTCTGTCTTCTCTAGAAGAAAGAAAAATGAAGTGGAGCACCCAACATCCAGCCAATTCAACATGTGTGTCAATCATACTGCAGCTAGTCCACAGCACATAGCAGGGAGCCGTATCTTAGTCTAGTTAACTAGCGAGCTACAAATCTCATGAGCTCACTGTGACAGCTGGTCATTTCTTCTAAAAATAATGGCAGATAAAATAATTCAGAGATTGCACTACCTACCACAGCTTACACTGCCAACCAATCTAAGAAAGGAAAATGAGCAAAGACAAATTAATATTGGCATGACTTTCAATCTTCTAGACAGGCCATTATTTTGCATATCACTCTGACACTAACAAAGGGCAACAACACAACTAATTTAACACCATTCAGACATCCTGGTTTGGCCAGTGCTCATGTATGTGTTTTGAGGATAAGGCTTTGGATATAGTACTGCAGAGCCACATTAGTTTGGCTTAGTTTCAAAAACCCATACTCCTTTAAATATGGATGAAAACTCTGTATCTACCAATTTGTGCATCTGATTCATTATGAATGTACATTAAGTTGATATTTACACTGTGGCTCTAACACTGTTTTCATCTACAATATCAGCTTTAAAGAATTATAATAGCACCAACACCAGTAACAATAGAAATGGCATTTACAGGGTGCTGTGCAATACAGATGACAACATAGCATGCAAACTGTAGTATATCATAAGGAAAAAAAGAAGTCTAAGCAGTCCTGCAGCTCTAAGGGGCTTCCATAAAGAAAATATCCATTAGAGTGCAGGGAGAATGGGCAATAACCAACAAAGGAGCTGCTTAAGCCTTGGAGCTGTATGCCAACGAAATAACTTGCACAATCCAGTGTGAAAAGCACCATTTCGACAAAGTGCAGCCTCAAGCTGGTCTGTTGAAACAAACAAACATTTGGTTGTAATGCCAGTCTGCTTGGGTGCAGTGATATTACACTTCCTAGAACGTCCACTGTGTGTTAGCTTTGAGGACTTCAACCCTGTCATGCCACCTGTTTGGCTGATTGAGGCTAGCATAGTGCTGGTAGCAAATGCACGCAAGGGTCCACTGTAGTACAAAGTACGATAGACGTGTTCTGCATGGCTTAAGCTTGCCAATTTTTGGCTTTTCAAATGCTATATGCTAAAGTCTATTCTGTTTGAAATACCTGCTGGACTGCTTTTTGACTTTAGGCTTATAGAGTTTCAACAATGAAGTACTGTGACAGGCGATTGTTTGCAAATCATTACCAAGCTAGATCGAATCTGTTGCTAGAAACACTCGACAATTCAACAACAGCTAGTCTATTCAATAACAACAGCCAAAAGGGTAAGCGAGCAGCTAGTGCTCCCCACGGTTCCCTTTAATAATCTTTAGAGGCCTCTAGAATGAGCAAAAAGGCCTGTTAGCAGCATACTAGCCAAATGGTCTCACTGAGATAGACTTTTGAGCTTGCCCACAGCAACAATGATAGAACAGTAGGTCTTCAAGCTGGAATGTGCTAAGGAGGTAAGCTTATTCGAAAAAGTACTCCAGTCAGCCTGTGTAGTAAGAAAACAAAGAGCGCAGCATGGGAGAACGTTTGATGAAAAGATAAGAATCATAATATAGTAGAATACAAGAAAAGTCTCATAAATGTGGTTTGAAGCAAACCATCTCAGAGATGGTCAGAGACCTCTCCACTAGTTTGAAAAGTTCAGTATCCTTACAAAAGAGGGATTATCTGAGGATTCCGAGCAAAATCAGGCCAACTGCATTTGCCTAAAGATGTAATTACGTTTTTAATGAAGTAGGTGAAACAGTCGTTTCCAACAGAAACCTTTTAGGAAACTAGCTTTTTAATAAACATCTAAACCTTTTTCTCTATGCACGCTCCATTCACGGCAAAAAGGATACTTGACAAATTCAATGGCGTTGGTCCTTAAGTAGCCTAAACCTACAGACTCATTAAAAGAAGACATGTTGTGGTGGATGTTCTTCTCTGCAAAAGAGAAAGTAGAATAAAATGTGCAGCTGAAATATTTATTGTACATATATGGCTTTGTACATATCACTGAACAAGATTAAATCTAATATATTAATGCAGTGGAACCAAGCTATACTAGACTTGCCTTCAGCCTCCTCAAAACCCATGAACTTCACAGCCTGAGCATAGTTGATTATACTGGACAGGTAAGGGTGAATATTAGTGGTGGCTGCAACGTAGGTGTAAGACTGAATCAGAGCTTGCTCATCAGCCACACTTGGCTCACCAGCCTGTAGAAGAGAATGAAGTACAGATCATCAAGTTAAGGAATAAATGTCTCACTGGCAAGGAAACTTTCAATCTAAAAGAGACTTAAAAGAAGAGTTAGCAGATCCTCACAAATTCGAAAGAAACTACTGGAATAGAAAAGGGTACCTTCTTTCCATTTTCTTGGCATGAGGCTTCAAGAGGTGTTTGTACTAAAGCTTCTAAAACTGTGACATCATCTTTGATTCCCTTCAGAACAGAAACCACAACAGTTGTCATTAATATAAAATAGAGTTTTATGAAACAGAGAGAGATTTCTGACCTTTATGAGCAAACTATGATCACAGGTTCAAGAACTGTCACTGGGCCTCATTCAGTTCTTTCTTACATTTATTAAAAATAAAAATAAAAACTCAACGGAGAAAATAATAGTACCTTGTGTGTTTAAGGAGGTAATAATTTATTAGTTGTGTGAATTGCATGGACAATGGTAACACAGCAGATGTTCATGATTGGCAAAAATTAGTGATAGCACTTGGGCCACAGTATGAGGGAAGTAGCTGAATTTGCAGGTGTATCAAAGTCTTACAGGTCTATCAGCAGCAGTAAAAATCCCAGTCTACAGAAAATTCTCTTCAGGATTGTGACTGAAAGACAAAACTAATGGAGAGGGGCCACTGCCAAGTTTCACAGCTTGTGAATGAAAATCACTTTGCTTCCAGACAAGAATTGTTTCTAGAGGTCAGTGCAGGTCCTTCACAACTCATTTCTGAAAGAACACTCCACAGGGAACTGCATACCATGAACACATGGAGCCAAGTGGCACAGAAGAGGCCTTTGACCTTGTATGCTGTCGGCCACAATTCTGATGAGAATTTTCTGTAAATTGGGAGTTTTGCTACTGCTGGTAAACCCATATGACTTTACGCTTCAATACACCTGCAAATTCAGCTACTTCCTTCACACTATGGCCTTTGGCACACCCAAATTCAATCACTCCCTTTTTGCCAATTTTTAACATTGGCTTTGAAATCCATTTTCTACACATCAAACAAGACATTTACTGTCTTCTCAATCTATGACTCCTGTTGCACACCCCACAGGTATTTATAGCCCAATGATCCTCATACATCACCATCTGCATGTGACTAATTTTTTGTCTGGGAAGCGTATTACTGTGATTTAAGTCTCATAATATTATATAACTGGGAAATGTAAGAAAAATCATAAAACAATTGTTTTTGATCAAACTAGTCAGCATTTAAAGGTGTGTGTATGTGTGTAGATTTTGCTCATACCAAAAAACAAACCCTGAATAAGAAAACATTGATGAATGTCAGAAAATGTGAAAGTGGGTTTTAAGAAGAAATGTCTTTAAAAAAATGGATGGTGAAGACTCAGTATTAGCTTCGAATCAGAGCTTATTAAGATTATTAATTTATTAAATCATTAATTGATTTTAAAAAGCTGTGATAAACATGCATCTTAGTCATAAATGTGAATTATAAAAATGCTTATTTTAAATTCTCATATGGGTCTCTTTTACTAATATACATAATTTTTAAAAACTCTTAATTACTTTATTAATTACCAAAATAATTAGTGTATTAATCATTCAGTACTATAATCAATAATGGCAGCCCTAAACCATGAGGGGAAAAGAAATAAAATGCAAGTGAGGAAATAAACATATTTGATAACCTTTCTGGCTCCAAGCTCAGCTCCCTCACTATTATTCGTCTGGCCAACGACAAGACTGCTACATATTCTCTCTGGATGAGCCTCATCCACAAGCTCTGCTGCACACACATGAACATAAAAGAACAATGGAAACATTTTGTCCATAAAAAGAAGACATCAGTCGACTAAGTACTCATTATTCATTTTCACATTGCGGCATAATCATCTGTTCTCAAAATTTCAGCATGATTCAGTGCAACTCAGCACGAGACAGGAATACCATTAGATTTGACTGCATTTAGCTAATGGTCTTACAGCATCTAGGAATGTCCAAGTGTGTTTTATAATTAGAGTGTGTGTGCTGTGCATTTTAAACTAGAGGACCACCACTGTCCCACCAGAGGCAGCATCCTCCTCATTTTCATCTTCAGATAGGTTATTGGACATGTTCGCTTCTCCAGCTTCCATATGCTTCTTGAAGTGTTCCAGTTGCTCTAGCAAAGAAAAAGACAAACCAAAAACACTGTTTAAGATATTTCTTTATAAAAAAAATTATAACGCTGCAAAAAGTGATCTTTTGAATGAGTACCAGTTCCATGGTTCTGGTCCCAGCAGCAGTTTATAGTGATTTTTTTTATTATTTTATTTATTATTATTAATTATTAATTATTATTATTATTATTATTATTTATTATTATTATTATTTATTATCTCAATAGAAAAAAACCCATACTTTTTTCAGCTTCAGGCTTTAATCTTCTGTTTTTAATGAGAATTTTTCCTATAAGATCATTTGGTGAAGGCAGAGGTTGTCCAGGCTCCATCTAAGAGGTAAAAAAAATAAGCAGCAATATCTTCAAGAATGCCTTTAACCTTAATGAAGTGAAAATTATCCATTTGATCAAAAATAAAGCCCATACTGGGAAATCATCTAAAGGCTGCTTGAGAAGCATATCTCCAAAAATGTCCTCACAGTATCTGGCCAGCTTATACTGTTGATGTCTCCTAAGAAACAGACAGAAAAATACACATAAAGTCACTTTCTACTTGCTTATGATCTTATTGATATTTTTTAACTACACTGTGGCTAAAATATAAACGGGTCTGGAAAAAGAACATTTTGACCCTGAACAGTGTATTGCAATATTTATACATGCTGTACTTGCAATCAGAAATATTTAACCGCTCTCTCCTTAAAATGTCATGTGTACAGAATTGAAGGAAGATTTACAACAGTAAGTCTCAGTATGTATTGATGCATACAAGTGATTTTGATCACATAAATTGACATAATTTGAGTTTAAGTGAAAAACAAATGTCTATGTGCACTATTATTCAAACATAGTACATAGTAGAACATCCTTTTGCCTTGATAACCTCTAATAAAAGTTAGTTAATTGCTGAAAAGCCCATTTGTTGCCCATTCTTCTTATGCAAAATCTTCCAGCTTATTGACGTTTAAAGGTTTGATGACGCCACCAAGATTTTCTATGGGATCTACAGCTAGAGACTGTGAAGGCCACTCATGGATTGTTTCCTAAACCTTTAAACTAAAAACTTTAGTTGACTTAGAAGTGTGCTTAAGACCACTGTCCTACTGCAGACGCCAATTATCGTGAAGGTTTAATTTAATCACAGAAGGAATAACATCAAAAGCCTCACCTTTCTTGCACCAAACTGCTGATTCATACAGCCAACCTGTTCCAGTTTTGTTGAGCCACTCTGCATAACTGTGTCCCAGAACTATCCATCTTTGCCATATTCCACTCAATCTTTCTATTGTTTCTTAGTCAAGAGTAGCACGCATTGTGGAGTCATGTGACACTGACACATTTATCCCCATAGGGGTGTTCTTTTGTTGACCTGATGAGATGGCTAAGACCTCTGACTGAAATTTTGGGCTGTTTGGCCAGGCATGTTTACTGCTGTGCCACACGTTCCTAAAATGCTTCCAGTGGTATCTCTAAGAATGTTCAAGATTTTGGACATCTTCCTATACCTGTTGCCCTTTAGGCGCAATTAAATTCTAATCTTTCGCCTTTGTGACGGCTCCTTTATCTTCACCAGGGTTGCAATGCACCTTGAACACATCCCTGGGTAATGTTTATACAGACACATCACAGCTGAAGCAAATTAAGGGTTGTTATTGAGTTCCCAATGTGTTAGTCATGTT
The DNA here is from genome assembly GCA_036984385.1 of Crenuchus spilurus. Lineage (NCBI taxonomy): Eukaryota > Metazoa > Chordata > Actinopteri > Characiformes > Crenuchidae > Crenuchus > Crenuchus spilurus. Next base: position 5,363 of record BRDA01029148.1, on the reverse strand, counting down.
TTAACCCAACTTCATCTAAAACAGATCAGCATTAGGTTATAAAATAAGCAGTATTACATAAAAGGGGTTGAATAACTGTGAGATGTGGCATTAACATATTACAGTGCTACTCTAAAATACTTTTTTTTTTTTTTGCCAATTTTATCCCCTTCCCATTGTAGTGGTAGCCAATTGGCCCATCCCCTCCATTAGGCCTCTCCCCATCACTTTGCAATGTCCCTGACTCTAGGAGGGTGCAAGCAAGCACACACCTCCTCCGTTGCGTGTGACGCAGCCACCACTTCTTTTTCAAACCACTGCTGATACACAGTCACTGGAGAGCCTAACGTGCTCGGAAGAAGGCACACAGGGTCCCCAGCTCCGATTGGACCAATCAGTAGAAGCCTGAGCCAGCGGACGTTGCAATGTGAAAGTGATAGAGAGAGTGAGAGAACCATCTACCTGCCCAGAGAGAGCACGGCCAATTTTTTGCTCTTTTGGGCCCCGGCTGTTGATGGCAAACAGCATGACCGAAATTCAAACTCGCGATCCTCGGGTCATAGTGGTAGCGTCTTTGCCCGCTGAGCCACTCGGGGCCAGTGCTACTCTAAAATACTACATCATTCATTTTCTTTGTTAATTTGTTGTATCTTTCAGTCACAAATCCTAACTTTCTTTGAGGGGAGGAATATTTCTGATTACATGTGCATTTTATTAATTTGAGCTTTAAAGAAAGTAGCAAATTAACAATGATTGCTTGACAGTAAGTATACTTACGAACAGTGGTTCTCAAATGAAAGAATTACAGGATATTCAGAAGATACAAATGCAGTTTCTTGGATGGCCTGAATGACATCCTGGAATAATAATTATACCGTTCAATTGAGTTCCAATATAAAGTGTAATTCAAGGCTATAAAAGGCAAAATATTGAACGTTTCCTTTGTTGATTAGTCTTGAATGATGAAATCCTGATGTTGTTAGATCTTAAATGGGTACATCACCATTACGAGGTCTCTTAAAATGTGTTTGATGCATTTGGAGAGGCTATTCACCTTGAAAAGCACATCTGTGCACATTGCCTTGCCATGAGTGATAATAGGCTCTTGATCTTCTCCCTTTCCATCCCAGCAGTCTAGCTCCACACACCTGCAATCAAAAACACACTCAAGTTCAGGATGTCTGAGCACTTAGAAGTGCAGTCGCCCCATATATATTGACCAGCCAGTTAGATTTTATATGACAGTTACTCATGTAATAAACATCAAAATAGGTAAATGCTGTACAACAGAGATGTGCACATGCTGAGCTGTCTTGATAAGTTTAAATAATAAATATAGTATTTTATAACTATATACTTTTATAGTTTCAGAATATTCTTCAGTTTTGCCAAATGGCTACCTTATTTCTTGAATGGCTTAGATGTGGAAAATTCTAAGCCAAGAATTATTACAGCATAAATACTTAAAGACGGGCTTATTTGTTTATAAATGACACTATATCATTTTCTCATTCATACCATCTCTTATTATATCAGACAAAATAAAAGTGTAACCCTAAATGTTCAGCAAATGAAGAACTGTGTAAATGCTACCGCTCAAACGTATACTAGACCATCGTGCTTTCTAGGTATTCCATTTCATTTTAGCCTTAAAACATTATTATGCAACCCATGCATCACTGTAAAGCCTTTTCTGGTGTTGCAATGTTAATTGCCAAATGCACTGTTTGTAAGCCAACACATGACTGTCTACTGGTACTATACATCTACATAAGCTTTACACAACCACTGACATAGACCCACAAACATTTATAAAGGCTTACACCTATATCTGTCTTAAAAGCTTTTTTAAATAAAATTTCTAAATAAACTTTATGAAAAATGCCCACTATTTAAATAAGTCAGGGCACGATGATGCTATGTGTAGTTATATAGCATATACACACACATACAGGGGTTAGACATAGAAACTGAAACAGCTGACATGTTAGTGTGGGAGGTTTCATGGCTAAATTGGACCAGTCAGGTGGCCAATCTTCATTAATGTCACATTGCACCAGTAAGAGCAGAGTGTGAAGGTTCAGTTAGCAGGTAAGAGCACAGTTATATAGTATATTACAATGCACACAACATTATGGTGACATACCAGAGTTCAAAAGAGGACAAATTGTTGGTGCACGTCTTGCTGGCGCATCTGTGACCAAGACAGCAAGTCTTTGTGTCTAAATATTATTGAGCCACTTTGGGGTGTTTTGGAGGAGCGAGTCAGGAAACGGTTTCCTCCACCAGCATCATGTAGTGACCTGACCACTATCTTGCAAGAAGAATGGCTTAAAATCCCTCTGACCACTGTGCAGGACTTGTATATGTCATTTCCAAGACGAACTGATGCTGTATTGGCCGCAAAAGGAGGCCCTACACCTACTAATAAATTATTGTGGTCTAAAACCAGGTGTTTCATTGTCTAACCCCTGTACATACATAATGAAGCTTTGATGACTTGTGTTGAATTCTATTGATGATGCTTTCTATAGATTACACTGAATATCATGAAGAAAATAGAATACACACACACACACACCACTTCATTATTTTGTGTACACTCTTTCTATTTTATCAACTTCTGCTACCTTATAGATGCACTTTGTAGTTCTACAATTACAGACTGTAGTCCGTCTGTTTCTCTGTATACTTTGTTAGCCTCCTTTCACTTGTTCTTCAATAGTCAGGACCACCAGGTGTGATGGTGTGTGCTGCATCTATCAGACAGAGCTGCTAAAGATTTTAACCAATGTTAGTTCACCGTCAACTCTATGAGACACGATTACCTTGTTTTATAGGTGTAAAGTCAGAAACTGCAGCTCAGTTGTTGCTGCACAGTTTGTGTTGATCCTCTAGTGCTTCAGTGGTGCTCACAGGACGTTGTTGGCTGCTGCACTTCAGCAGTGACACTGAGATGTTTAAAAACATCAGCAGCTCAACTGATGGACTAGTGCTAGTAATTGCAGAACTAAAAAGTGTATGTGTACTGAACACACACACAAACACACATACACACACTTTAGAACTGAGCTTACTACTGCTATGCAAGTTTTTCATGAAAATCACCTGCAGCCGGACAGCAGAACCTGTCGGTACATTTCCACGGAGGACCTCCCTCCAAACTGCCTGCCCGTCAGGTATGTGTTGTGAGAGGAGCTGATGAAATAGTGAGCGAGAGGCTGATCCATCTCCTGATAGAGCTCCAGCCGATCTAAAAACACTGGTGCATTCTCATCAGACATCAGGTATCGGCAAAATCCGTCACAAGACATCAGCCCTGAAAAGCAAAGTTATTTATTTGGCCTGCAAAGAGCTCTAATGAGATCCAGGCATGCATTGAATGAACTACAGAAAGGTCAACCAGTGAGGTCAACAAAAGGTCATCATTTATCAAGTGCAGAAGCACATTAAGCTCCACAAGGGAACTGCAAAAATGTTTACTGTCCACCACTAGATGGAACTCGGTGATCAAGTGATGTGGTCAAATCAACAGATTTTGAAGCTTGTACACATTACTGACTATGGTTACCTTTCTTCCTAAGCTTCTCATCAGTTTCGTAGGTTTCTATGATTTGTCTCGCACGTTTGGAGTCGTAAAATGGAAAAAGAATCTCATTAAGGCGAGGGTCCCGCTGGTTCTGAAATCACAATAAAACCACATGTTCTAGGCTGGCAGGTACCGTGCTACAGGTTGTACATTTGTGAAGTGAAGCCACTTTAAAGTTATACTTATATTAAGTGTAATAATAACGATCGTTCAATTTGATTGAGAGTTCCACAAAAATGAGAAGCATTGCATTGATACCTTTCATAACAATATAAATAAATGGTAAGCTCTGCAGTTATCTCAATAAGTATGCAACGGGATAATAAATGTTATGCTCTATCTAAGAGCTTCCCGAATACTTAATGAAGCTTCATTTAGGAGAGAGGGGGAGAAAATGTGCTTAAATCAGTAGAAGGGTGAGCTTGTGGCAGGACAGAAGGGACACAGTTGTGTTTTGCTAGAAGTTCAGTGCAGTTCTCAAAAGGGAGGGAAGCAAGCTGGGTGAAGTACAACTTATGCAACTTGAGAAAACAGGAAGCTGGAAGAGCAGTGAGTTAATGAGTGAAAAACTCTTACTTTGTTCAAAAAGCTGACTAATTGCTCTATGTTTAAGTAATCACTTTTTTCTCCACAGCTGAAAAAAATATTAGACAAAAAGAACAATTAATTATACCTTGAAAATGATCCTTGTCTATGAAGATCAACAGGCACTATAACTTTTGAATAAAACTTTTTTTAATCATTGCAGACATTTAGAGAAGGGTAATATTCTCCTACAGCCAGATACATGAGTGATAGTTACAGGTTTTGCAATGACTGGTATTGATACACTACATGCACAAAAGTATTGGGACACCTGCTCAGTCATTGTTTTCCTTAATTCAATTAAAAAAAAAAAACTTTTCTACTAGATTTTGGAACATTACTATGATTTGATTGCATTCAGCTCATCTTCATCCAAAACTCACCAACTCATCCCAAAAGTACGGGATGGAGCACCATCATTCCAGAGAACACTATTCCAGTTGCCCATTTCTAGTCAAATTCTGCATTAGGCATGACCAGTAGGCTGATGTTCATCTGCTCCAGAGTCCATTTCTATATTAAGATCAACCAATTTAGCCAATGTGATTTTTCACACAACAGAATTTGACCTCCGCATTTAACCCATTAGTGCAGTGAAACACACACACACACACACACACACACTAGTGAACACACTAGGCTGTGAGAATTTGTGCCCGAAGTGGTGGGCAGCCCTTATCCACTGGCGCCCGGGGAGCAGTTAGAGGGTTAGGTGCCTTGCTCAGTCATGTCCTGTCTGGGGATTGAACAGGCGACCTTCTGGTCACAAGACCAGATCCTTACCACTAGGCCATGGCTGCCCCCCAACCTAGAGGGGAGAGTATGAACGCAGTCCCCCACTAAGAGAAATTATGCAGTCGAGATTCCCACATTTGGGGAATTCGCAAAGGTCAGTACAGTCCCAGTGCAATGACTGAACCTCACTTTGGACGAGCCACCTTGTTGATCATGGCATCACCCCTGCCAGGTAAATATACTTCGTAGCTGAATGCATTCATTAGGAGTGTCCACAAACATTTGGACATATAGTGTATTTCAACACAGTTCTTTTGGTTCTGAATAACAGACATACAGTACATACTGCCATACAAAACTACAAAAGCTACCAATGTGATGAAATAAGCATGGTCACAGTATGGGTCAATGAAGAAATATTAACTGAGGATTTGATGGGTTAGTGTTATTTACATGGATTAGGCTCAGGTCTAGA
>BRDA01029146.1:11345-31878 GCA_036984385.1 Crenuchus spilurus | reverse complement strand
TAGTGATTAATAGTGTTTATTGAGGTTGTTTATGGACTAATATCTCCTATTCTAGTGATTAATAGTGTTTATTGAGGTTGTTTATGGACTACTCTATACTCTTTTAGGTGCACATATGAATATAATCTGTATTATACCTTCTATCTAGATATTGAGTTAGTGCACATGTTGAGTCAGCTTTGGCTCAAATCTGGCAGTATTGTAGGGTATTTGAAGTTTAACATATTTGTATTAGCAAAGGATAGTTGTTCTGAGGTGACAAGAAAGCACTATGGACAAGATGCTGTAAATATAAAATGTAATGTGTGCATTGTTTTATCTTCGAGGACAGAAAAATGATCTTGTGCAGAACTTTTTTCCTGACATTGTATTTACAGCCTGAGGTTGTTGTTTACTTATTAATAGATAGTCATGAAAATTAAATAAGAAACAGTTTCACAGCAAATATTGTTAAAGTCTGAAAGAGTAAGAAAAATAGAGCGTGAGAGAACAAACCAAAGCCAGTGTCTTTGAAGCTAAACTAACAAGCATGCATATTTGATTATATGTCTATGCATGTCTGTTTTGTTTGTGTGTGAGAACATGTGCATGCACTGGGTGTGAGGTCTGTGTGTATGTGTGTGTGTTTGTGTGTGTGTGTGTGTGTGTGTGTGTGTGCGTATGGCAGGTTTATGATATGTTGTGGGGACCAAGTTCTGTTTACACACCCATGTTGTGGGGACCACAGGCTGGTCATTAAATTTGAAGGTGAAGACATGTTAGGATTTGGCTACTAGTTGTTATTGATAACAACTTTGTGAAAGGCTCCATGAAGTGAATTGAAGTCTATGTAATGTTCCCACTTTTCACAGAAACAAATGTGTGTTTGTATGTGTGTGTGTGTGTGTGTGTGTTTTGGTAATAGGGGTACGCTCTGAAATGGGAACCATCTGATGGGCCCCACTGGTTTTTGTGTGTGTTTACTTCCCCTCTGACTGCCCTGAGCTGTTTTGTGTTCAAGTTGCAGGAAAGGAGAATATTTCCTGGGCTTAGACCAGGAAGCACTATACATATTTAGATTCAGCCCACCTCTACCTCCCACAGACAGAAACATACCATACAGTTCATTACTCTATAATGATGGGTTTTCCAGCTTTTTTAACAGCGTAGATCAGACTACAGCCCATAGTAGTTATGGCAGACTCAGTGGTGGGGGAGGGGGTAATGATATAACATGACCTACAAATATTTAAACAAAAAGTTACAGCATTTTATAGACTTTATATGATTTAAGGAAAAAATGGTAACATTATACTTGAACTCTGCTATTACATTAACATTAACCATGACTTACATGTCACTGCAGATGTCAAGAATTCATCTACTACATATAGATAATTACATTCATGTCATCTACAGTGATTACTAGATATAGTGAGTCATGTTTTCCAGATGAAGCCTAGCATAAATGAGCTTTTCTATGTGCAGGACCTGGCCTTTTGTAATAAAGAGTCCAAAGAGATACAGCAACCTCTCCTTCACTGAAGCCATGGACAAATTCCGATGGACCAAGAAGAGAGGAAAAGCCTTCAATGAAGTTGTGCTGAATCTCCCCATGAATGTGCGCTGCTCCAAGATAGGCCAGGAAGAGTGGGCGGTGAGTGTACAAACAGGACACTGTGCCTGGAGGAGTGGTTTTTGCTGTTTTGTTGTAACAAAGGTTAAATAGAGTTTTACATTGAAAAAAAAAAGTATTATGCACCAGATTGTTCACTCACATACATTTAATATAGCATTTCACACTGACCAAGTAAATTTGAACATAAAGCATGCAAACTGTAGCAAATCTTTAGTGTGTAGATAAGTTAAACCACCAAAACCTATATATGAAGAGAAATTAAACATAACAGCTGTGGTCAAGTAGTTACAACAATAGCCAATAACAAATTTACAAAAACGTAAAAAAATTATGATAAATGCTTTTTTAAAAATTACTCATGATTACTTTGTACACATAAATACACAAAAATGCCTAAATATGAGACAACCTGGACATAATTGGGATATGATATTTGAGGATGTATGTCCTTTTATACCAAATGAATGCTTTCTCCTCATCCATTAACTTTGTTTAACGGGACACTTAGATGTACCTAGATGTTAGAAGTACCGTTGCTTGGCTTGGCCAGACCTGTACTTGACTAAACAAGTAGTTGTTGCATCCATATGTTGATGATGAAAAATGAAGCCATTCATTACGGCTGTGTTTTTGCAAACACATGGAGATGCAATATTTATTATGATCCAGTTGTTATGATTCAGAATATTGAAATATATTACAGTACTCAAAGCAAGGAGATATACTGAGATTTTTTAAAACTAGCTATCAAAATAGTTAGGTTTGCTAATGCTAATGTTGGTGCTAAACCCTAATGTTACTTGTTTCTGTTCGAGTGGAAGAGTCTAATGGCTGAAGATTACAACACTTCTATCTAGTGGATGGGAGTTGAAACAACACAAAATGAACCATCAACCTGTACCTCTTAACTATGAATTAAAATCAATGCTATGTTTCTGAGGATCTTAATACAGGGTGTCCTGTTTTCTTCTTTACCCAAATAACTATAAATTAACTTTAATACTAATAAAACTTAATAGTAAATAAACATCAATCTTTGTGAAAGAGACTGACATGCAGGTAGATGGGTGTTCATTTCTGATGACCAATATCCGTGGCTTTTGGAGTAGAGGTCAGCGCCCATCCAGGCGTCTCCATCAGTTGCTTGCCTCTGCAGTGAGACATGAAAGCTGTCAGTTATCCTCGTGAACACAGCACGGGACATTGATTATTTCACACTGTGATCCATGCATATTGTATAGGTGCACAGTACAGGAGGAAGTGTTCACAATGTGAATTTCTGGAACAGTTTGGAGGATGAAAGCTACAAATTAAACTCAAGATGGCAAAGAAATTGGAAATGGCAAAGTTATTGGTGGATGCTCATGAAGGTGGGTGACCAAAGATTGTCCAAATAAGCAGTGCAAACCTGATGGACAGGCTTCAGGCATCACCCCAAAATTCCCTATGGCGACTTGCAAAGGAGACTGGTATTCCCAGAAGCACATATCAGAAAGCTGCCATGTCTTCATGCAGACCATATCGCCACCTGATCAGGAGAAATTAACTGCATGCTGGACATTTTCAGCACATGTTGTCACATCGTTATTTTTAGTCCAAATGTACAAGTAGTCACCATATCTTCAATAGTATTAAAATGATTCACTATTATTTGGTTAAAGATGCAAATGGGACACTCTATATCGTAATATTGCAATGCTTAAGTGTATTGATACTATTGTACAGCCCTGCTAATGTATTATAACCACACTGTGAATCCTCCCAGTGCTTCAAACAGAGCTCTACAGGCTATGAATTAAGTTGACTCTTCCTTGTCTTTTCAGATTCAGGGCATGATTGTATCGCCACCAAAGCCAAAGTCAGCGATACCACCTGCTGATGCTGTGTGCAGTGTGAATGGCTCACAATCTCCGTACCGCTGTATAATCTCACATATCCTCAGTACAGGGCTTCTGCTATTACTCCACATTCACATACAGCTCTAACTTCGACATACAGCACTCTTTGTCAAAGCTCAACAAAGCTCTGCTCTTACTTCTGACATAAACACATTTTCTCTGTACACTGACTAATTCTCCCAAATTTAACAAGACGCCAAATGAGTCATCTCTGTTGTTCTCCTCCCTTTTGAGAAAGAGCCATTTATATGTTTTAGTTGCACTACAAAGCATTGTTTGATTTATCATTCATGTCTCTCTGTCGCTGGAAGCTCACAAAGACTGCAGCTGTGTCTCAAAAGGAGCTTTTTCATCCCTGCGCTCCAGCTTGAATGAAGTAAGTAGCGAGTGTTAGTGTAGTTAGCCACAACACCATTTGGGATTTGACCACAACCAAACCTGGATGATGGTGATAGATATTACTGTTGTAGCCACTGTGACGTCTTTTCCAGAGAAAATGTTCAGAAGACTCCAAGTGAAGCACTTAACGTCTCTGAGAACAGAAATTAATAAAAAAAAAACAGTTAGTGCATCTTCAAAAATTAGAATATTGTGAAAAATGTAATTTGTGTTCATAACTCAAAAAGGTGAACTGTCATCTATTTTATACACAGTGGTAACCCTACTTACGAGCATCCCTACTAACGAGTATTCCAGGTAATGAGTCGAGATCTCGGAATATTTTTATTCCAGGTAACGAGTAAAATTCCAAGTAACGAGTATCCTACATTAGTTCAAGTATGCCAACTGCTAGGGGCGCAGCGGTCGTAGCATCTCCTAGATGCTACCGTAGAAGAAGAGGTCAGTCATTACCTTTGACCTCTGTCCAGTAAAAGTGAAAGTGCTAGTGAAAGTGACGCTAAGGTAGCAAAAGGTAGTGAACAAGAAAGTTACATACATTTTACTTTTACTTTTCATATGATAAGTGTAACCATGTCATACACGTACACCCGTCCTCCTGTCCTCCTTTGCCGCCAGCCTACACGAGCATCGTCGGTCTCCCTCTGCTTAGCGGCCAGCCTACACGAGCTCATTTACTTTTTTAAAAACCCATATAAATACATTATTTAGCATATTAAAGTATACTGTATATTGGCCAGCTGACATGGATTAATCAGTTTTACATGTATTCTTATGGGGAAAATGCATCCAGCTAACGAGCAAACCAGCTAATGAGCTTGGCTCCTGCACGGATTAAACTCGTAAGTAGGGTTACCACTGTTTTTTAACATTTACATGTAAAGTAACCTATTTTATGCCTTTTTCTTGTTTTAATGTTGATACTGTTTGAATAGTAATTGATTCAAGCTCTAAATGAAATACTCATAATCTGAGATTCTGGATTTCTGATCAACATTTAAAATAAAACTAGGCCTGAGGTGTGTCACTGTACAAGTAATGAATGTAAATAACAGCCAAGTCAAATTAATTACTATAGCACTTTTTACAAATGATGATGTTTTTATTGTATTTTTAGAAAGTGTCGTAACAGAGTTTGTACATTTGTTAGCCCAGAACAACAAGATTCCCTTAATTAGATTTACGTTCCCTGGGGTTTTAAGACATTCCCAGGCATTTGTCATTACCATCATCAACAGCCTCATCTAAAACTAGTTAGAACTTTGTTAGAAATGTCACAAGTGCACTGGTCAAGACTGATCATGCTGCCCCAAACACACCCATCAATCAGGCTTTAATCAAGTTCATGGCACATCTTGAAAGCCTCTATAAAAAGCTGTAGTGACACATACCAGTCAGGAATTCTCATTTAATCTGATCTTAAACAATCTTTTAACAAAATTCTAACATTTCATTCTAGTGAACTTCATAATCCAGCATCTAGTTTAGATGCTAAACTATCATCTTCAATGTGAGCTTCTACTGTATACACACACTAATTAGACAGAAATAAGACTTAAATCTAAATGTGTTTCTCATAAAAGAAATGCTGGCATTCTATCAAAAATGTAACTTTTTATATTTTGTGTGTTTACAACTCAATAAATGTTTATTTCTTAAATAGTCTTCTTTTGTGAGATATTTCATAAGTCAATTATGGTAAAGCATTTTTTGGGGAAAGAGCATTTTTAAATAATAGCTTCACCACTTCAAATGAGCTGATTTTGTTCCAAGCTCAATGCATTTTATATTTATTGGACCATTTATTTACAGTGTTTTTGTAAGGAGTAATTGTCATACTACAGTCGCTTGCAAAAGTATTCATACCCCTTGAACTTTTTCACATTTTGTCACCTTACAACCACAAATTTAAATGTATTTTATTGAGATTTTAAGTGATAGACCAACACAAAGTACCACATAATTGTGAAGTGGAAATGAAAATGATACATGGTTTTCAAAATTTTTCATTCATTCATTCATTATCACACCCGCTTAATCCTTATTAGGGTCACGGTTTTTCAAAATTTTAATCAAATAAAAATCTTAAAAGTGTGATGTGCAAAAGTATTCAGCCCCCTGTACTCTGATACCCCTAAACAAAATCCACTGCAATCAATTGCCTTCAGAAGTTACGTAATTAGTTAATAAAGTCCAGCTGTGTGTAGTTTAGTCTCAGTATAAATACACCTGTTCTGTGAAGGCCCCAGTGGTTTGTTATAGAACACTAGTGAACAAACAGCATCATGAAGACCAAGAAACTCACCAGACAGGTCAGAGATAAAGTTATGGAGAAGTTTAAAGCAGGGTTAGGTTATAAAAACATATCCCAAGCTTTGAGCATCCCAAGGACCACTGTTCAATCCATCATCCAGAAATGGAAAAAGTATTCTACAACTGCAAACCTACCAACACATGGCCGTCCACCTAAACTGACAGATAGAGCAAGGAGAGCTCTGGTCAGAGAAGCAGCCAAGAGGCCAACGGTCACTCTGGAGGAGCAGCAGAAATCCTCAGCTCAGGTGGGAGAATCTGTACACAAGACAACTATAAGTTGTGCACTCCACAAATCTGGCCTTTATGAAGAGTAGAAAGAAGCAGGGACAGGGAAGCTGGTCAGAGTTGATGAGAAGATGGATGGAGCTAAATTCAGGGCAATCCTGGAAGAAAACCTGATGGAGGCTGCAAAAGACTGGGAAGGAGATTCACCTTCCAGCAAGACAATGACCCTAAACATACAGCCAGAGCTACAGTAGAATGGTTTAGATCAAAGAATTTTCATGTGTAAGAATGGCCCAGTTAAAGTCTTGACCTAAATCCCATTGAGCATCTGTGGCAAGACATGAAAATTGCTGTTCACAGACGCTCTCCATCCAATCTGGCTGAGCTTGAGCTATTTTGCAAAGAAGAATGGGCAAAAATCTCAGTCTCTAGATGTGCAAAGCTGGTAGACATCCCCAAAGGACATGCAACTGTAACTGCAGCAATTTCAAAAACATTTCAAGCCTGTTTTATTTTAATCTTGATACTGTTTGTATAGTAATTTAATCAAACTCCAAATGAAATATTTTAATAAACTGAGATTCTGTATTTCTGATCAAACAGAATTTGTTAAAACAAAACTGGACTTGAAATGTGTAAATTTATGTGTAATGAATATACATTATGAATTAAATTATGAAGAAAAATTAACTTTTACAATATTCTTATTTTTGAGATGCACTAGTATATTGTAGGTATAGAATAAAGTTAACATTTTGGTTAAATTCTATAAATAATGGACTACAATTTGTCCAAATTACAAATAAATATTGTCATTTACGTACAGATCAGAATTTGATGTAATAAACCTAATTTGTTCATGCTGTCTTCCAGTCTGTTGTAGTACTGTTGGGTGATGCCACTTGTGGAGCTAAAATTCAAGCAGCTCTGCTTTGTTTGATGGCTTATTGACTGTCTTGATCTCTTGATCTCATTCCAGCTTTGAGCTGGACTTTTTGAGTGGTGGATTGTCTTATGATTTTTTGTATTTGTTTTTCTACCTCTTAATCTTGTAGAATTAAAAAAGTTCTTTCTGTTTCTTTTAATATATGTACATGAGATCTGTTCTGATTGGTTACCTTGTATTGTGCCTCATTTAAAAAGCAGCCCAGGATGAAATATTGCTTATAGTGTAAAGGGGTGGGGCTAAACTGCTGTACGCTGAATAGGCATTTATATCTAAATGTTTTGGTTTTGGAACTGAAAAACAATGAATTCCAGTTGATTGGCTATTTAGTTTCTGTAAATGAAGAAAGAAAGAAAAATTTGGTTTCCACAATAGGGGTTGTGCTTTAATCTGGCAGAATGTGAGACTTTCATGTGACAATGTAAGCTCATGATTAGCTCTTATTAATTACAACGTATTAATAAAACTTCAGTTTTATGGGCAAACATTTGGGGCAAATTCATCCATGTTTATGATGGTCATAATTAAAACTGGTTGTAGCATTTTCTGTCCTGAACTGGCAGACATGACATTGACTTACACTTTGACTAGTTTGTGAGACCTAATTCAAGATTTAAGTTTGAGTTGAGAGAAATGTAGCAATGATTTTTGACAATTGTGCTATTAGGTGACTATTGATTTCTAGTGTTTGTTAGCAAGGTTGGCTTCACAACTCCAGTTTTAAACTAAAGCTAAATTTGGACTCCAGACATGTCTTAGCTGATTACTTCCATCTGGGGTATTTGGGAAACTAAGTATGATTTGAGTTAACCATTTTGTCATTCTTGAGTAATCTTGGGTTATTTTGACCATCTCGAGTAAGATGCTGTTCTGTATGTACTCTTAGCAGATGTTACAGACCTGCAAGTGGACGAAAGATGATGCATTTTTCTAAAAATGTTATGTTTTCATCTGATGGTTTATGGTAATATGATTATACTAGAGACTTAGGTGAGTGTCCAGTCCAGTGTTTGCACCATGGACCACCTTGCACCATGGTATCAAGGCCTTGGTGCTCCCTCACACCAGCTGCCCTAAGTGCCAGAATTCTGATCTCAGCTGCCAGACAAGACACACTCCTTCATTTCTCTCACTTTTTCATTTTTGGAATGTTGCTGGAGATGTATGGGGAGCTGCAGAAACAGCAATATGGGCTTGTTTCTTGTCTAGTTCACTTTCTCTCCAGAGGCTCTTTAGCACTGGAGGGCCATTGCACTGCAAAAATTCTGTGTGATGCAATAGACCTCAAACCACAGATGTAAGTTGGGGGACGGGGAAGGGGGGCTGGTGGTCAGGGGGTCAAGTCCCCTGCACTTTTTTCAAAGGCAGTTTTGGTCCTCTGCAATTTTTACCATTTAAAACCAGTGTTACGTTATATTAAATGAAGCTCAGACCAAGCTGAAAACAGCTGCATAATCTGAAGCCTGTTTCCCTTTGGACCGCCTATAAGCTCATCGATTTGCCCTGCTGTTTCTTGCTAACTTGTGATTGACCATCCCCTCTTTCACTACATTGTAGTAAACTGTGTTTTGCAAGTTGGCCAGGAGTCCATGTTCACCTGCCACTGTAAGTTGTTAACATGTTGGTAAATATGGTAAGTTATGTAATGCTTGAAAAACACCTTGTGGAACATTTCACAACTAATTACGTTAATAACCCACAAAAAAAGTAACATCACTGTGCAAAGAGGAAAACAGATTTAAAACAGATTAAAAAATTCAGACACCTTCTCTGGCCTAAGCTTTTTTAACATGGATGGAAGCAAAATCTGACATTCTTGAATCATGGATGCTACATCCTGTAGGCCAAAGAGAAGCAGGAACATTAGTGCTCAGTTTAAAAGTCAGCATCTAAGATGGTATTTGGCTACTTTCGTGGTGGAATAGTTGGGTGATTAAATGGTTGGCTTGCACATCTGTGAAGGCAACATTAATACTGACCAGTATGTGCTCAGGTTTTGGAACAGGATATACTGCTATTCTTATGACATCTTTTTGAGGGAAGAAGGACTTGTTTATTTCAGAGTCACAAACCAGATTCTGCACATATTACAACAACATGACTCTGTAGGTGATACTGGCCTGCCCGCAGTCTACACCAGTCAGCCACTGAAAACATTAGGCATATTATGAAATGAACAAGGAGACCCCAAAACTGTTGAGCAGTGAAATCACATATACAGTAACAATGTGAAAACATTTCACTTTCAAAACTATAGTGTTAAAAGCAGTGCTGCTAAAAGATGTGATGCAAAACAGTCATAAACATGATCCATTCTTTTTTTTCTTTTTTTTAAATATTCAGACTTTTTACAGTTTCAACATTTGATATGTTGTCTTTGTACTTTTTCATATAAAATGTAGGGTTTTAATATAAATTGTTGTTTCTGCATTAACTTCCATTTTGCACAGTGTATCAGCTTTTTTGTAAATTGTGTATTTGCTTTTTCTCAACAAAACTTTTTTTTTTACATTTAATATGTTGTCTTTGTGCTTTTTTCAATGACTGTACAGTTTTATTGTAAATCACTGCATTTTGGCAAATTTACATTTTGACCAATGTTTGTAAATATGTGTCTGTATTTTATTTTTGGTCATCATTTATAAAAAAAATGCTTTTAGGGAACTAACGGCGACAAATCAGTAAACATAGAAAGATGGCCTAACTGCTCAAATGTGAAATATGGTGTTTGAACACTGCCTTGTAAGACTGGAAGAGGACACCTCTGCAGCTGTGGGTCAAAGGCATCCTAGTGAGAAAAGACTGTGGTAAGCTGTGGCAGACAGAGAGAGGAAGTTTGACCAATACTTGTGTTTATCCTCACTGATTTCTCTCAGAGAAGGTCAGCAACAACAACAGAGCAGTCAGGGTTGGACCCCGCGGCTGTGTTGCAGTGTTTTTCTTGAGGTTTTCGACCTCCTTTACGGGAATGCCATATGGGAAGCAGCAGCAGCAGTGGTTCTTAATGAATTCATACAGGGCTGTTTTCACTTAGTGTAGCATCTATAGCGTGTTTGGCTGCAAGTAAGGTTTTGTGCGGGAAGTTGTGAATAAGGCAAACAATAGGTGTTCACTTTGGGCTACACTTATTCTTCTCTTGGGGATTCATGACAGAATGTACATGGCCATTTATGTCCCAAGTAAGCAGCCATTGGGACCATCACCAGTTTTCAATTAGAGTCATAATAAATTAGCTCATAACAGTTTAGCAGAAAGAGAGAAACTCTTAATGGATGAAAACAGTCATTGCCCACAGTAGGGTCCCATAATAGATTTAAGAAAGCACTCTGTACTGTTCTTTAGACATTAAAGGCCAGGCTCTTTCTCTTTCTTATTCAGTCTGACCACACAGGTTAAGCCGAGTTTAGATGCTCATAGTGGAACATCACAAGCAGGTGAGAGTATGGCACAGCAATGAGAAAGCCAACATGCCCATCCTGCAGTGCCAGGGTCATTTCCTGTTGTCTTTGCAGTTTGGCCTATTGTAGTTACTGCTACTCTGAAGTCACAATCAGAAATGCAATAAGTAAGTAAATGGGGAATGTAAAGCAATTGAAATACAAGAACAGACAGTCGATGTTTACAAAACTGGATTTGAAGCTATGAATTGATGTCATCAAAACCTTCAAGCTTAGCATTTGTAAAATGGTGCATATGAACACTTATGTATCCCAGTACACACTATTGTTGTTCAAATTAGAAAAAGACACTCAGTAGCATGCAACACTCATGCTTGGTACTAATTTGGATATATACTGTATTTTGATTCATTTAAACTTGCCCACATGATGGCATTGCATGGCCCAGCAGTGGTCATACAGTTATAGAAGTTAACTGGTCAACTGTGATGTGTTGATTGCTCTGTCCCACTCATCAGAGTCAACGTTCTCCTCTGGCATTAGTGGCCCTTGGTGCAATGCTGTAATGCTGTTGTGAGGTACTCAATGTATGAGAAGTCCGCTGTTGGTACACCTTCACTACAGCGACTCCAGAACATCCCACAAAGTTAGAGATTTTCAAGATGCTACCACCCTTCACCTGGTACACTCTTATCATGCCCTTTTGGGCATCAGCTACATCCCATCCTTTGACCACGAGGATATTGCATTCTGCTAAAACTGACTAGTGTGCTCGCTTATTTATAACCTGTCACGTGGCACCTGTGTTATCCCAGGCTGAGTTCAGTCTAAACCTCCTAAGTGGTCACAATATTCTGATATGTTGCTATTTAGGTCAACATCAAATCATCACTATAGAGTTCTTCCAAACTGGTAGAGGGAGCTGTTGCTGATCTGTTGTTGGTCAGTCTGTCACTCAAATGAGTCCAGAGCTCATAAGCTGTGTCTGAATCATAAGAAATACTGCCTACTCCTGGTGCTTTCTGAGACAGGACAACAGGAATTCATGTCCAAATCCAGTGTTTACATAAAAGGCTGCATTTTAACTCTATTCGAGCAATTCTTAAAGATCTAGCTAAAAGCTAGCTGCAAGCTTTGCCAGTGTATTGATGCCTATTTAATGTGTTTTAAGCGTGTCTCTGCACATTATTTTATCTTATTAATGCCTCCTAAGGCACATACTTAGGCAGCATAGGTTCCTCCAAGTCATGATGCGATTCACTGGACTGTAATGACTATTGTATTGAAACAGAAGTCTGCAATGCATATCAGTGAGAAGTGCTGCGTTGTTTTTCCCCAAAGTTGATCTGCCAGTATATGGAAACTCGGAAGACAGACGTGCATAGAGTCCATAAAACCGGAAGTTGGTCTGCTGGAATACAGGAACCTGGAGGAAACTGAAAAAGATGCTTGAGGTGTAAAGACTGTATAATTCTCATAATTTGCACTCTATGCAATTAACAAATTTAATTTAACAGCTGCTGTGTAAATAGAGCACTTTTCTTATAGAATCTGTGATATTTGAGTTACGATGTCTGTGAAATGATGAAACATGTCCTGTGAGTGTTCATAAGACTACATGGACAGGTTGTAATGACATGGACATAAACATTTATGAAAGTTTATTACAATAGTCATCTACTGTGATAAACATTGGCAAATGTAGTGTTTAGAGAAATGACTATTGACATAAGCCTTTATAAATGTTTAGATTAATGTAAACAGGCTCCATTTGGCTCCACCAAGTAGTGATATGATTCAATGGACAAATTGTGTGACTGTATGGAAACACAGGCCCAGGTCTGAGTCAGTGTGTGAGTCCTAGAGGTTGTTTTAACAAAGTTGTGAAAGTAGAAGCTGGCAAATCATTTTTAATGTGGAGTTCCAGATTTGGCCAGCAGAGGTCAGCCTTCACTAAGAGAATAAATTAACCTTAAGTAAGGTGCCTCCTGAAGATTGCTGCCAATGTATAGACCTGGATACAAGCCAAGGTGGCACATAAAGCTGATGCAGTGCCAAGTTCTTTGTAACTCTGATTTACTCTTTCAAAATGGACTATTTGCCTCTTATACACGTGTAGTATCATTCATCTGGTCATTCAATTTTCCTTATAAATACCCACTACACAGTAAATTTGCCAGTGTTAAATCAACACTCTTAGAGTTAAATTAACACTGAGAGTGTTACATTTTGACACCCTCAGTGTTAATTTAACTCTAATAGTGTTGATTTAACACTGGTGGATTTACTGTGTATATCACAGTGACAGTAATGAAACATATCCATGCCCACATTTAAGCCTAAACCTAATCGCGGCCACTGTAACCTTAACCTCTTAAGCTGAGTGACGTAATGTACAAACAATATAAAGGTACAATTCCAGTGTTTAAACCTCTAAAACAAATGCACCTTTACAGACCAAACGTGCTCCTTAAGATCTAATTGTGAACCCTAAAGCTCTGATTGTATCTATGCAAAATGCTTTTGTTGCTGTTGGGTCCCAACTGAGGTTAGAGCTCCAACTTCTAAGCAAATGAGAGAAAAGAATACACAGACAGCAGTAAGTCTACAGCTTTGCTTTCAGCATAAAATATCAGGATTTGTAGAAAAATTAGTACATGTGTAAAGGGTAATTCATGTACGTTCATGCCCCACTGCATGGAAGGAGACATTTTAAAAACATCACTTGAGGATACGCTGAACTGGAGGTGAGATGAGAAATGATAATTTTAGAATAGAATGCACTCTTTTGTGTCTTGTTACCTTTCACGTTGTTTTCCCTCGTGGCTCCAGCTGTCTCCTGGTCAAGACTGTGACTGATGGGCTGTGGTGGGTTTTATATGAAAGCTGGTGGAGCACTCAGTGTTTATAATTTAGATGCTGACCTCCAGCATTTAAGGTCACTGTTTTGCAAAACACTACAGACAGGCCTTCTCACTGGGGACACTTCTCCACAATGCCACACGTTTTAACACAAAGCCCTTCCAGTCAGGACAAAGAACAACAGTCATTAGAAAGTCACAGTTACTGCTGCTATTAACACAAGCTTATTTTCATTTGTCTTTTTTTAGTGAAACAATGTTCCTGTAGGAACTGCAGATTCTAAACTTTTATTCCCAACCACATTTGTGCTAGAAGACATTTAATATGATCTGATTTTGGTGAAAACAGTGTTACATCCATCCATCTTCTTAACCATGTAATCCTGGTCCCCATGGCCCTGCCCACTGGGTGTTACACTAATTTAACAGTAGCCAGGACAGCATGCCAATCCATTGCTGGGCACACACACACA
Organism: Crenuchus spilurus; assembly: GCA_036984385.1. NCBI lineage: Eukaryota > Metazoa > Chordata > Actinopteri > Characiformes > Crenuchidae > Crenuchus > Crenuchus spilurus. The sequence goes on along the minus strand of BRDA01029146.1, from coordinate 17,744 downwards.
CACACACACAAACATCAGGACAATTTGGAGTACCTAATTCACCTAATCTCCACGTTTTTCACTGTAGAAGGAAACCAGAGACTCAAACCCAAGTCCTCAGCACTGTGAGATGATTATAATTTGATAACCACTAAGACACTGTGCCAACAGATTGACCTGCAGGCAGTTGTGGCTGAAGATTAGGGAAGTGGACTTGGAACTAAAGGGTTGCCGGTTTGATCCATCCACTCAGCCACGACAATCAGAGAAGACCGTTGTGAAAGAATGTTGTTTACTCCTCTTAAACCTCCCTGAAGTGATGTTGAGCAAGACACCTAATGCTCAACTGGTCCTTTAGGTGCTCACAGGATGCTGTTGGCTGGATAGTTTTGGTTGGTTCACTCCAGCAGTGACACTGATTTGTGACTGTGGTGTGTCAGATCCACTCACACCAGCATAAAACAATGTAATACACCACTACCATGTTAGTGTCACAGTCCTGAGAATGATCTCAATAACACCTGCTCTGTGGTGATCCTGTATGGGTCCTGATCATTGATGAACACTAATAGAGTGAAAGAATGGCCAACATCTGCATATATCTACAAATGTATGTTACACTAGTGGTGCAGTTGTGCTACTGTGTGAGACACTGTAGCATTTTAACTAGTCTCAGTTTACTTCTACCTTTTGTGTTTTTATACATAATTCAGCTTGATAGAAGCCCTCTGAAAATACTTAATGAAGCCGGATTCAACCTGACAAAGCAGAGTGTAGAAGAAATCCCATTGTGCTTCTGTTTAAGAGCACATCAGCTCTTATTTCATCTACTCTGGGAAAAAATCATTCAAAATACATGAATAATACTTTTTCATGATACTAATTTTTTTTTCTATTTGTATTAACAGCTTGCAAAATATGAATAGTACATGAATCTGGTACTTGTGCAACATTTCCATAATATGTTAGCATATAATTTAGTAATGTATTACGCAGACCTTATTAAAAGCCTTCAGCAAAGCAAGCGAGTTTACTTATAAGCACATTTCATACACAAAGGTGCTTTACTTAGATTGAAGAGGGAAAACGGGGAATATAAACAGAACAAATAACAGATAAAACAGAACAAAATAATTGTAAATATTCAAATGGATAACGGGTTTACTCTAAATATATGATTCATTCATTGGAACTGACCAAATACCAATTACAAAGTATTTTACACATTTTCACAAATTAGAGGTATCAGAGTTATAAATAAAAAGCTCCTGCTTTGTCCCTCCTGATGTTAATTTTCAGAAGCCTTTTGTTCCTCTACTAAAAGGAAGCAATATGCTGCCCAATTAAACAGGTACAGCTGAGCTTCATCCAGCTTAAAGCTCCTGACTGGGGACAGATAGACAAGCCAACAGAAAGACCATGAACAAAGGGAAAATGAGCTGGGAGAGAAATGAATGAATCCGTCTAGACATTTGTAAACAGGAGGGCCTGCTGTGCTCTGCCAAACTGCCTTTTGGGAAACAATAATGGAAACGGGCCTTTGGCCTTTGCATAGACAATGTTTTTATACAAAAGCAAAAGGTTTAGTGTCGATATGTAAAAGCTCTGCAAAACAGTTTGGTTAATATTACCCAGTCATATCAGAATTTTATGACTATCTAGCTAATATGGAATATCCACCCTTGGCTGGGATGACACCAGCGAGACGTCATGGCATGAACTGTATTAGGTGACTTAAGGTATCTGAAGAAACTTGTGCTCAATCCATCTGCAGCAGAGCAGTGAGGATCCTCACACAGCGTGGTTTTGGGTCAACACAGTGAACCTTACAATATACATTTTCCCAGATGTTCCAGTTGATTGATATTGGGAGAGTTAGCAGGTCAAGGTAGGATGCCAAAGTCACTGTCGTGCTTCTGACACCATTCATGCTCAGGTGAGCTGGGCATTATCCTGATGGTACCATTACCAACAGGGAAGAATGTCATGTACAGGTGCGCACGATCTGCTACAAATGCCAAGTACTTGGTGTTCAGAGACTCAGTAGTATCAGTGGTCCAAGATCATGCCAGGAAAACATCTCCCAGACATGTGCACCGCCACTACCACCCTGTCCACAACTGTCACCTGGAGGCGGTTCTCATGTGTTTGGCAGAGTGACCTTGTACTGTATGCAGCATAAACCTAAAATTGTCTGAGAACACAATGTATCACCCACCAAAGTCATTGTTCCCCACTGGCATCAATTTACTTGAGTGGTTGAAGGTTGTGTTATTGATGTGTCCAATATGATTGATAAGGTTTTGGTATGTGGTTCCTAACATATTTCTCAGTTGCTATGGTATATAAGGTGGTTGCTATGTGGTTGGTAAGGTATCCCAAGTGGCTGTTAAGGTGTTGTTATGGTAGAGTAAATGCTGCACCATTAAGGTGAAAAGGGAAATTTGAATGAGATGCTGGCATATAAGGAGTGTTTGTGGTTGGGTTTTGTACACAGAACAGACCTTGGATGGAAAATGACTTTTGGTCAATTCCTGTGCAATGTTTAAATGATGCTACTCCTGAGGCTTTCTTGCGCTCAGCTTTAGCTCTGTTTTTCTTATGAAACTGTGTGAAATCAACCTGAGAGGCCAGGGGTTGAAAGCCAAGGTGAATATAATAATTATGCCCACTTGTTTCCTGCCAAGGATGATCTTGAAAAGAAATGTACTGAATGCAAGCAATCGTGGTTAAATATGACACAATAAATTATGGTATGAAGTTCTGGGAGATACAGAGTTCCAAAGTTGTCCTTGTAATTGAAAAAAATATTAGTAGCATAGTTTGTTTTAGATACTTTCCAAATGTTTAAATTGTCAAAAAAGTATATTTGTCCAATTTATATTAACTTCTGTTTACGTTTTTCTTATCCTAAACTTCATCTCAACTGAAAATGTAACCCTAATCCTGATTCTGATGTGTTGATGATTTGTTGGGGCAGTCATGGCCTGAAGGTTACAGGCCTGGGACCAAAAGGTTGCCAGTTTGATCCCCTGAACCAACAGGTCATGGCTGAAGTGCTCTTGAGCAAGGCACCTAACCCCCAACCGCTCCCTGGACAGTGTGTATGATGGGGCTACGCACTGCTATGTAGTCATTTTTGAATATCATGACTACTTCACCATGTGTATGCTTTGCAGGAGCAGACATAACCGTTTTCACTCAATGGTGATCACTGACACTTTCCTCATTGCTCATGTGTTCATTTTAGAGGTTAACTGGTCCACTGCAGGGAGTCAATTGCTTTGTACTACTCACTGGAGTCATCATTCCCCTCTGGCATCAATGGCCCGTAGGGTACCACTGTTATGCCATTAGGAGGCACTTAATGTTTGAGAAGTCCATTCTCAGTACGCCTTCACTACAGCAGATCTACAACATCCCACCAAGTTAGCGGTAACCTAACCTAACCTTTGGTCAAGCCCTTGTATACAGAAATAATGTCCTTTGGCCATAAAGATCACTTTGCACTCTGCTACAGTAGACTAGTTGTATATACTTGCAGCAAACTCTGTCACATGGTATCTTGAGCCAAGTTCATTGCAAATCAAGAGTGGTCATAATATTCTATGTCTGTGTATATCAGCTATTGGCTGCCCCAGTCCCTAAACACCGGTATCAGCATCGTCCTTTGAGAAACCGATGTCGGTCCATCCAGTACTTTTAAGGACAAAATGAGTGCATACTTGACATGGAGCTTTTTCAAACCAGAAGAGGACACTGGCACTCTTCTTACTCTTGTCAAGATCATAAATGAAGCAGGATTGCTTTTTCAACAGTGCTGTAGAGGTTATGTGCAGGATTTCATTTGCTTGAGAACTTATAGCCACCCACTCATGCTATAATAGTGAAAAAAAACAATAGCTTCAACACAAATAATCAACTAGGTAATGGAAACTGAAAAAAAGATAATGACTCCCTCAACATGACACTTACTCTTAAGTGGTGTCAAAGCTACTAAAAACTTGATTTATATTTGGTGAACATGTGAAGGTTTCAAAGTGTTGACTACTGCCATTGTCATGATAGTCAAGAGGAAAAGTCATAGAGACGTCACAGAGAAAATGAACATGAAGAGAATCAGCGACAGTGCATGTGAAGTCAAGCCTGAGGCTCCAATTAGGCGAGGAACCTGACAGGAGCTCTGAAGAAATGGTGTCGGACAGCAAGTTTTATGCTTATTAGTTTGTTTGCTCTGTTGTTTTGGTGCTTATTTGACCAGCCTTTTTCAAATTTTATGGGCAATGTTGTGTTTTTTTACTAAACTTCAATAGAATACTGGGCCTCATTCACCAATATAGTCTAAATATCAAATTATTTTCTTACATTTTTAATTAAAACCTTTTACAAAAATTCTATAATACTTGTATACAAATTGAGATTTAAAAAGAGCTCAATACTCTATTGTTTTTGCACAAACATGTCGACATTCAAAAGCATACATGCCAATTTACTGAAAAGCTACTGAACAATCACCGGAGCATCTTTTCTGAGATTGTATTCTTTCATGACATGACAATGGCTAATCTTTACAATTGGTCAGTATATTTCCCTTCACTGGGTCAGCACCTTTTCTATTACTAGATCAGCACCTTTCCTGTCACTGGGTCAGTACCTTTTCTATCACAATGTCAGTACGTTTTCTATCACTGGGTCAGTACCTTTCTAATAAAATGAACATGGAATTTTCATAGTGTGTAAAAGCAATGCTGACGTGCCTGATACACTCCAGCACCACACTCACAGTACAGCATCACTACCATGCCATGTCGCTGTTGTGCTGAGAAATCCACCAGTAACTAGTCATCTGTGGTGGTCCTATGGTGGTCCACTTCTAGTGATGATGGGATGCACATATATACTGTGCAGAAGAACCAGAGGAGCTACATTCTGTAACTCTACTTCTACAATGTAAACCTATGTAACTGTGTTTCTGATAATGACCAGTGACCGGTGGGTGTTACCTGATAAGCTAGCAATGTAATGTACATGAATATACTTCTATAAGCTTACACTCCTTCTTCTGTACATCCTTCCTACCTTCCTATGTTACTGCTCCTTTGGGAAACACTAGCTGTAGGCTTTCTGACTACCACCAGCTTGCTGTTACAGCCTCATGTGGCATGGCCTCATTTCTTCAGTTTTTGTCTCTCTCCTCTATACAGACCCTTAAGTGGACTTTTGTATCAGATCTCCATCAAAATTCAAATGGACTTTTTCATGTAGAAAGCATCTCTCATCTTGCATTCAGCACATGGTTTTATGTATTTCAATTCACTCAGCGTGTCCTTTCAGTTCTGTCCTTCTGCAGTTTAGCATGTTGATGGATTTTATTAACCTTGCTAATGCTTGCAGTTTATTGTTACTCTCTCATTATAGAAAAAAGGTTTTAATTAAAATGAAATGCGTTAATTAAACCTGACGAACGCAGGCAGGAAATGTTTGTGAAGATCACTATTAAACTCTATCCTGCTGATTTGGTTGCAAGCCTGATGATTCACAGTGTTACTGACAAAGATATGCAGGAGGCCAAATTATAGCCCAGATAACAAGTGACGTAAATGAGACTAACAAAAAGTAAAAAAAAGATTTAAGCCTCATTTATAGTCCAAAAAATCAAAATCAATGCATGTACACTGCTCAAAAAAATAAAGGGAACACTAAAATAACGCATCCTAGATCTCAATGAATAAAATATTCCAGTTGAAAATCTTTATTTATTACATACACAGTAAATCTGCCAGTGTTAAATCAACACTATTAGAGTTAAATGAACACTGACAGTGTTACATTTTGACACCCTCAGTGTTAATTTAACTCTAATAGTGTTGATTTAACACTGGCAGATTTACTGTGTAGTGGAATGCGTTGAGAACAAAATAACATAAAATGATCAATGTAAATCAAAATTATTACCCCTTGGAGGTCTGGATATGGAATCATACTCAAAATCTCATACCACCCTCATGGAGTCTGTTTCTGACAGTTTAAGCAGAAACATGAATATTAGTGGCCTGCTGGAGGTCATTTTGCAGGGCTCTGGCTCTGCTCCTCCTGTTCCTCCATGCACAAAGGAGGAAGTAGCAGTCCTGCTGCTGGGTTGTTGCCCTCCTACGGCCCCCTCCATGTCTCCTGGTGTACTGGCCTGTCTCTTGGCATCTGCTCCATGCTCTGGACACTGTGCTGACAGACACAGCAAACCTTCTTGCCACAGCTCAGCCGTGGCCTAGTGGTTAAGGATCTGGTCTGGTGACCTGAAGGTCGCTGGTTCGATCCCCAGGCAGGTCACGACTGAAGTGCCCTTGAGCAAGCTCATACTAAGGTATAGGTCTGGAGGTTCCCCATTATTAAAACTAAATGTAACTAGTAAAATACAATAAA
>BRDA01029146.1:0-11335 GCA_036984385.1 Crenuchus spilurus | reverse complement strand
ATGCTACCTCTATGGTGAGAGAACTGACAAAATGCAAAAGTCACCAAAACATCAGCCAGAAAGGATGAGAAGAGAGAAAAGGTCTGTGGTCACCATCTACAGAGCCACTCCTTTATAGGAGTTGTCTTGCTAATTGCTTCTCCTTTCTACCTGTTGTCTGTTCCATTTACACAACAGCAGGTGAAACTGATTCACAATCAGTGTTGCTTCCTAACTGGACAGGTTGGTTTCACAGAATTGTGGTTGACTTGGAGTTACATTGTGTTGTTTAAGTGTTCCCTTTATTTTTTGAGCAGTGTATTACAAATGTAATCATTGAACTGCCCACATACTTTACATTAGCGTGGATGTTAAGCATTGCATGCACTAGAGGGCAGTTCAGAGTCAAACGTTTAGACAAGGACAAACATGGTGGAGGATACAAAAAAAGAAAGACATTGTAGTAGACAGTGGTGGTCTTTGAGGCCAATAAATAAACAGTTATGTCAGAATATTTTGACCAAATACCTAACAATGCCACCTTTGGTGTGGAGTGTTCACTCAATCGTGATTCCTGACACTTTGCTTATTGCTCTTGTGTTCATTATAGAAGTAAATTAGTCAACTGAGGTGAATTAATTGCTCTGAGTAGAGTCATCGTTCTCTGGCATCAATGGCCTGGGGGCACCACTGTGGAGCCGTGGAAATTTGGCATGAATATGAAAACGGTCGGAAATCAGTGTAAACTATCCTCCATTTTGGTTTGTCAGTTTCTGAAGAGCGTTAGTATCAAAACTACTACAAACACAAGGAGAAAAGATAATTACCATCTATTCCCACCTCCTGACTGATGGTGGTGCTCTTGCCTGTGTTGTATTTTGTAATTCACAAAAATAGTTGTATAATATCTCCTGGTTTTAAACCAGAACAGTGCTTCCTCCATGTTAGCTCAGACAGACCAGAGACAGTACAGAGTGCTGTAAAGGTCACACAGCCAGAGCAGCAGCAGCAGTATTGGTTGAGTTCACCCAAGTCGATCTCAACATGAAAGTTCATAGGTGGAATTTATTTGCTCAGAAGTCAGCTATGAGAAATTGGTCTGTCACAGAAAATCTCATTAAAATGAATGGAGTGTACAAATTCACTGACAAAAACCAAGTGTGACCAAGACTTTATGCCATTGGTAGGCAATCAATGTAGCAGAATATTACAACCACCCTTGATTTGAAATGAACTCGGCCTGGGACATCAGATGCCATATAACAGGGTTTACTGCACATAGAAATAAAACTGAGCACACCAGTTAATTGTAGGAGAATTTAAAACCATTCTTATGGACAAAGGATGTGTCGTGGAAATAAATGGAAACTGATGAGAGAATGGAGCATAGAGTTAAAAAGGGAGAGCGAGCACTGGTCACGTGATCATGTGATTTCATAGAGGAATCGTCGCCATTATCAAAATGGGAGAACTGGTTCAAAACGAAAGACAAAAACTCGTCCAAGTACAGCATGCCAGACTCATGTGCATGTTACAACTGAACAAATAAACGCAAAAGGAGTCTGGAATATCCTTCCATATGTAAGTAAGCCTATAATATTCACTTTTTGGAGAATTAAGTCAATTTATGCAGGAAAGAAAATTCAAAACGTATCGCCAAAGTTATGTAATAAACAGTCACTTTGCTGCAGGTAGACAGTCTTGACTTTAAAGAAAATAAAACCACCAGCTGATATTTTTGACCCCATTTTCGGAATTTGTGTACAAAAGCACAAAGCACAGTTCTTGTTTACAATTCCATGTGTTAGACCAAAGACGTCTAATATGTTACTATTATATTATACTAATATGTATCTACTATTATGTAGGTTTATATTAAGCCTATATATCATCTTTTATAGAGTTGACAATAGAAATTGATCAACTTGGTCAGCAGAAGACAGAACAGTGTTGGTGTACGACTACGAGGCACCCTATCATGGATTTTCATAGCCTATGCATCACCTGCTTCTAGTCTGGATCCTGCAAAATATTGTTTTAGCATGTTTTACAGTAGTCTTATTCTGTCAATATGATTCAATCATGACACTACAGGCCTGTAATATTGGTAAAAAATACGCTGTAGAGCCTACATGTTGACAATCACTCAGTCTGCTCATTGAACAGTCTCCATAACTTCAGCTTTGCCGCTGATTCTGGCTTTCCACTGTTTTATCCTGGTTTTATCCTGGTTTTATTGTACTCATTTCATATAGCCGACATGTCTTTAAACCAGCGTGCAGAGTTTTAGGAAGATCTAGTGTATATCTGTCGACCTATCTTGTATTAAAGAAGTCATGTTTTCCCACTGATATGCATGTGCTTTGTTGACAGTGTTCCTGTTTTGGTGGCCATTTTGGATCCCCCATGAGATCACAACATCAGAAAGCACAAACTATAGGGACAAATGATCAATTTCTGCCTAGACCAGTCACTCACCTACCATGGGCTTCCTGTTACGACAACAGAAACTTCCGGCAGCTGCGGTTGAAACTCAGTGAATTAACAGAGAGCAAGGCTGGTGTGACCAAAACTGTCAGGAACTGCAAGACCAGAAATACATTTTGAAACACACATACACACCAAATGCACCCTAACTAATAAATTCAACATATCATTTTTTACATATCACACAAATAAGATGATTTTCCCAATACAGATTGACTTGACTGATTTCTAAAAGGAAGCATGGTGGTGGCAATATTTCAGAAACTGCTAACTAACTTTCTGGGTTGTTCTGGAGTCATTGTAGTGAAGCTGTACTGAGAATGGACTTCTCCTACATTGAGTGCCTCCCAATGGCACAACAGTGGTGCCCCATGAGCCACAGAGGGGAACAATGATAGAGTAGTTGACAGACATCTGGACCAGTTAACCTCTATAATGAACACAGAAGCAACAGGGATCACCATGTCACATGGTCTCTGTCCCATTCTTGGACATGTAACATTGGATAATTTTTCTCAATAAATAAATTACCAAGTCTACTTTTTCTCTCATTTGTTCATTCTAAAAAAATTAAGCTGTAAATCCTTTTGTGTTTGACATTTTATTTTGTCTTAAATTACCAGCTGTCTTGTGTTAGATAAGATTTTCAGAGCTCTTCTCCATGTTGTTTTCTGTGCCATCATTTTAATGGCTTGTGGCAGTACTTTTTTCCAATGTGGACAGGACCAGTCGCGTGCTTTTTGAGTCTCTGTGGCAGTAAAGGTCAACAGCATGCACTCTTCTAACACTCAGCAAAATCCCACTGGCAGTCGCACACACTCAGCCTGCATGAAAAAAAACACATCTGACATCTGCAGCATGGCTGAGAGGAGGCTCTGGTCACTCAATAAAACACCTGCCTCAGTCATGTTATCTATTATACATGCACTTCCTTGAAATACTTCCAACTGTGTTAAGATATAAGGCAACAAATGAAACGGGAGTTTTGCCATTATTGTGCATTGCCAGGACCTTGACCTTCATTGTAAATAATGCAGAATTCCTCTTCTAGCCTCCAGGCACTGTTAAGTGCAAAAGAGTGCACATATGTAAGCTGTCACACAAAAGCCTGGATTCATGAAGCTTTATAACAGCGTCAAATATCCTCCAGCATTCACAATAAAAACAATGACTTAAAGATGAATTGCATTGATTTTTCCAGCAAAGCTCTGTTTTTACATCTTCACATTGTTGCTGATAGGAACCAGACATCTGAAGCAATTAGTGCAGGACTGGGGAGCCGAGAGCCGGAGGTGCCAGATGTTTCTGTTCTGAAACCACATCTAAACATGGTCATTAATTGCTGAGTTGAAACAGGTGAGTTTTACAAAATGGGCACACCAGGACCAGTCTTCCGTGCTCTGTGATGCTCAAACAAAGTATTCATGACCCTTACAAGAAAGTACTATGGTACTATCATCATAATAGTGTCCAAAACAACATCATTCATTTTTACCATTGGTACACTGGTACATTTTACAATAAATTTTACAGGTTTACGACAGTATTTTGAACAATAAAATGGTGGTAGTACTCTTTTGGGAGGAGAAATGGTTACAAATAAGCAATATTTTAAAATGTCACACTTACAGAGCCTCTAAGGTGATATCCTTAAATCAAAAATATGAATAAAAATTATGCATGGCCAAGACTTCATAAGGTGTGGGAACAAGATAGTTAAGGCATGGTAATGTGATGACTTCATAACTTGTGGTCATGCTTTAGATCTGAAGTGTTTTAGGCATAACTGAGGCCACATTAGAAATATGATGACAATACATTTTATTGTTAATTTGTAATTAAGTAGATCACAGGGTTTAAGGCACTCAGTATTCCCAATAACCCACCCATCACATTTGATAGCCCAGTTGGTTAAGCAGAGGACTGTTGTGGACAACAAGTAATCATTAGTTTGCTGGTTCAAATCTGACTCAAAGTGTTTTAGACATAACAGAGGCCACATTAGAGATATGATGACAATACATTTTATAGTCAAATTGAGCACAGTAATGCAGTTATTACAGTTATTAAGTCATCACTAATATGTCAGGATTGATCGCAGTAACGTGGATATTAGTTATGAAACCGTCATTATGTCAGGAATGAGCGCAATCAGTAAAACACATTTTGATAAACATAAGCAACTGTTAAAGCAAATAACAGCAGACAGTTGTACATGAATGTACAAAAGCATTTGCAAAATGTGGACACAATGAGAAATGCTATTATGATGTGCACAAGTGACAAAGAGATGTGGAGACTGAATGAACAGTTTTGAGAATTTCAATTTTGATCTGAAAAATGAACCAAATCATCTGAGAAGAATTGTAATATGTGGAGAATGTAAGTAACGCAGTAATGCAGTTATTACAGTTATTAAACCATCATTAATATGTTATTACATTATTAATATTATTAATATAGACATATAGGAGGTATCGTATGGAGGACCAAAAATTACAAAAGTATAAATAAATAAATAAATAAATAAAATAGATATACATGTTTTCATGAAAAAGTGTGCATACTAATAATAAATGTTTTTACTTTATATCTGTATTTCCACATGTCTACATTTACTTTTCTTCAAACCGTATGTTAATTGAGTGGGCGGTCCTAACCTCATGCTAAAAGCATGATTGGTTAAAGTGTTCTGATAGTTTCGTCTCTATTAATAATGCCTTGGCTTACAGCGACTGTTCTCTAGCACGTTGCTGGCATTGCACTTAACTAGTTAACTACAACTGATGAAACGTCTTTAAGAACAATTGTAAATTATTTAAGATCATTGGCGAATGATTGTGAGAACCACGCGCCAAAGGACTACCTTCTCTTTCATTTAGAAAGAGTTATGGACGGATTAGCTCAGATTAGCCTTGATACTGATGTGGACTCTGACTAACTCTGATCTCTCTCTCTCTCTCTCTCTCTATCTCTCTCTCACTCACTCACTCACACACAAAGAGTTGTGTGTGTGTGTGTGTGTGTGTGTGTGTGTGTGTGAGTGAGAGAGAGAGAGAGAGAGAGAGAGAGAGAGAGAGAGAGAGAGAGAGAGAGAGAGAGAGAGAGAGAGAGAGAGAGAAAGATGTATGTATGTGTGTGAGTGAGAGTGATCAGAGTTTGTTGTGTTACTACAAAATATAACGAGTATGTTTTACAGATGTACAGAACGTGAACATTAAATGTAAATAAGAGTGTTAATTATCGCCAAGCTTTCCAAACACTGTGAAAATATGTAAAACATTTACATTTACATTTACAGTATTTGGCAGATGCTCTTATCCAGAGCAACATACAACAGTGCTTTGTTTCCATAAGAGAATTATCTCTGCTAGTAAAGTCAGGTTAGAGTCCAAGCAACTCTTCAGTTCAGACACTGTTAGAACAGCCATTACTAATACCTAGAAGGAAGGAAAGATACACAATTATTCACAATATGAGCATAGCAATGCATTACAATAAGAGATTTAAACTAGTGCTGACTTCAGTGCTCCATAAAGAGATGGTCTTCAGTCTGAATTTGAAGACAGTGAGGGACTCTGCCGTCCGAACAGCCAGAGGGAGTTCATTCAGTCTGAAACAAGTATTCGGCTCATCCCTAATTTAAACCATTCCAAAACCAGTATCAACACTCCAAATAGCAGCAAGTATGTCTTTTGGAAAGACACTGTGTTCTTTGTATTGTACTGGTCAGCTACATCCTGTAGCAGTTCTATTAATGGCCTCCCACTCAATGCCATTGCGGAGTTAATAGAATAGCTTAGCCAACTCGGGTTATTACAAGATAGTGTTGTTTGATTGCTTCTGTCTGGTTCACCAAACTGACCAATCATGCTTTTAGAATGAGGTTAGGACCGCCCACTCAATTAACATACGGTTTGATGAAAAGTAAATGTAGACATGTGGAAATACATAAATAATATAAAAAACATTTATTATTAGTAGGCACGCTTTTTCATGAAAAATTTTCATTATCTCTTTATTTATTTATTTATACTTTTATCATTTTGGTCCTCCATTTTTTTTTTTTTATTCATTTGTTTATCTATTTATTTATTTATTTATTTATTTATACTTTTGTCATTTTTGCTCATTTTCCTCATCCAAAACAGTTCTCGCCACAAATTCTAGACTGTAAAACCTTTATTGAGATCTGGATGAGGTTTGAGCTTGTTGAAATACCTTTTGGAGATGTATATTAAGGAAAACTAATGGGTTAATTCGGTGAACATTGAGTTTATTAGCAATATTAGCCTCACACTTCCAATTGTAAATTCAAGAAACAAAACATTTGTGGAGAATTGTACTGTACTGAATTTTTGAGCAAACTATTTCTTTAAACACTACCCCGTGCTGATGAGTACATCCACAATAGCCTGTAACATTTCAGGCATGAAGGCAGCAATGCCTGTACAGGCTAATTAATGTTCTGATTAACCAGAACACTTAATATAAACATCCTACAGCAGGCAATACAGTCTACAATCTTACAGAAGCTGCAGAGCATTTTAATCCGTGTTCAGCCTAGGAAGAGACTACACTGTAACAGTGTATTTCTAACACTTTCATTAAAGCATGTCACTTCTGTAAAAACGCTGTAATCTAATTAAAGCAGGGGGATAATTCATTACAGACGAAGCCTACAAGGAACACAGAGAGCCTTCTTTGTGCGACACTGCCATTATTATGTAAGGCAACAATGTGAGAGACAGGGTAATTGGGGGTGTTTATTTTTGGAATTGGCACAGAGGAGCTGGTGCTGGCCTGTCAGTTCACACACTGCCTTACTGAGCGCGCGCGGAGAGAGAGAGAGAGAGAGAGAGAGAGAGAGAGAGAGAGAGAGAGAGAGAGAGACTAAGCAACAAACAAACTGTCAGAAAAAGTCAGGTCAGAATGAGGAGTCAGTACAACCTTCAGGGTTCCACCCCAGTGAGAGGAAAGGTACTGACCCAGTAACAAGACAAATACTGATCCAATGACAGGAAAGGTGGTGACCTAGTGATGAGATGGGTACTGAACTAATGACAGGAAATGTACTGACCCAGTGACAGGAAATGTGTCACTGTCCATTGACTACTCAGTAAATCACTTATAATTGTTTATGTGGCACTGTAATGAAGTCTTTCAAAATAAAAGTCACAGTTATAGAAGACTGGGCTAAGCAATAATGTCATTCACCTGAAATTACAATAGTTCTTTCAGCAAAATCATAACCTTTGAACTTTGGTGTTAGAGAATTTTGAGAGAACCTTGGACAGATAAATGGATCCTGGATGAAACCAAAATTCAACTTTCACCCTGAAGTCCAGATAACCAAACTGAATATCATATTTTGGACACATTATGAAAAAAAAACAGTTCACTTAAGAAGTCACTTATGCTTGAACTGCTGACGATAATAGAGAATGAGGACAAGATGGATGGATATAATCAGAGGAATAATGAAGGAATTAAGAAGCCTGAAGACCCAAACAGAAGATGCTCTTGAGAAACACAATGAATATGACTGCCAGGATTCAGAATTGAGTTGACTGTACTTAATATTAATAATACATTAAATATGCTACATTCTAAATAGCTAGAGAAGAACCAGAATTTCCTTTATTTGTTCCATTTATCAAAAATACTGCCTGTGGAAATGAGCTGAATGAGTAATGTTTGTAATGATGTGCTAGGTGTCCAGTTCAGTAAGAAGCATGGGGCCCTATTATAATCAACATAAAGCTTACGAGCTTACAGTGTTGGTAATGTATTCAGTATACAAAGGAAGTTGTCATTTACAGAGCTGTGCTTTCGCAATTGTTACAAAAGACAATGCAGACATGAGAATAAAGATAAAAGATTATAGCCTTCAGTACGCTTGTGAACTGGCTAGTTATTCAAATGTACAGTATACTGTACAAGTTACAATTAGAGGGCCATACAATAGCAAGACGGGAATGGAATGGCCTTAGGCCCCCGCAGCTTCAAAAATTTGCAAAGATTTATGGGAAATGTGCAGAAGTGAGTCATCTACAGTCTGCATCCAAGTAAACTCATCTGAAATAAAAAACTAAACTGGAAACGAGGACATCAAGAAATCTGGGTCTTTACAAAAGATTGTCCAAAACAAAACAACAAAAATGTAGCTACTACACAGCAACAGTGTCAGTTCATCATCATTATTCTGTTTATGATACATTTTCATTTAAACTTCTGCTACAAGCAACATACTAGCACATCTCCAAAAATTAGAATATTGTGTTCATAATTTAATTAAATTCAAAAAGGTAAACTGTCATACGTTTTATATTCATTACACATAAAGTTTGTTAGCATTGAAAGAGGAAGGCTGGACATTATTGCAACAAGTGAAGACTTTATTTAACATAAGCAAAGCAGATTAATAACCAAGACTAATAACAATAACGATGTAGAGAATTACACAGAAAGCAACAAGACCAGACAAAACAAAGGGAACGGCATGTATATGAACCTATAGGACCTTTAAGTTACATGGCTCAAACATAGACACAATGTAAACAAAAGCACAACAAGAACAAGGGACGATCAGAAACAAAAACAGACAAAAACCTAAGTTTTAAAAAGTCACATTTCAAGCCATGTCCTGTTTTACTGTTGATCAGTTTGGCTTATAGCTCATAAAAATCCAGACTCTCAGATTATTAGAATATTTAATGTTGAGAAATATATTATTCAAACTATATCAACTCTAAAAACAATTATTGAAATGTGTAACTTTACATGTATTGAATATAAAATATATGATAGTTTCATTGTATTCTCATTAATGGAGATGCCCTAATAAAGTATGACATGGACAAAGTTTTAACTAAGAAAAGTTTCTCCAAACTCATTTCAGTGGTAAACAGATAGAAAGCAGGGGTCATTGATAGAAGATGAAAGATGGGTCTGTTTGTTGTGTTTGTGTTGTTTTCACTGTTGTCTGTGCTGTAAGTGTTGGATTATCCTCCAGCTTTTTTCTCTGTTCATCATAGACTGAAGATTGAAAATGCATACATTTTGATAATGCTGTTTGTTTTGCTGCATAGCTGTTCTCTTTGTGCATGTTCTGATGGTACTGGCTGGTCTTCCTTATCCTTCCCCACATCAAAATAGGCAGACTTTCACTGGAGGGCTAATATGTAGACTTGCTGGCATGGCAGCAAATTCAAGATGAATGAATAAGAAAGCATTTGGTGCATACCTTTCACAATTCATCCAGCATTATTGACTTTTTCGAAAAAACACCACATCAGCTGTTAAAGCCCTATGCATCAAATTTCCAGGTCTGTGACAAAAATACAATTTGCAAATGAAAAAGCAAGCCAATAAACACATACTGACATTTAGTCATTTAGGTGTAGTCAATTAAGTGCCATGATTGGAGAAGCCATCAAGCTCCAATCAGCACATTCTGCTGGTGCTATATTCTATGTTGTTATGTGCTGGGGCAACAACCTCCCTAAAGACTGGCTCTGTCTGTACCAACCCAACCCAACCCAACCAACCAACCAAGTCATGTAGGGCACCTATTGAATATTTTAGTAGTCAAGTATTCTACTGAAAATTCATTAAATTAATTGAATAATCCGATAAAACACATTTTTGCTAGGTAAAAGACCAATTATAAATACACAAGAGAAAATAAGACATTTTACTTAATAACGAATGACCTTTTTTAGATAGCAT
The DNA here is from genome assembly GCA_036984385.1 of Crenuchus spilurus. NCBI lineage: Eukaryota > Metazoa > Chordata > Actinopteri > Characiformes > Crenuchidae > Crenuchus > Crenuchus spilurus. The sequence continues at coordinate 1,138 of BRDA01029146.1, read as the reverse complement.
TGCCTTTATGTTGTGCAATTTTCAAGAACAGGCAAGAACATGAGATCTTTCATGAGATTTATCATGTTTTTAGTTTTAATCTTTTTAACTCCTCAGCTTTTTAAGTGGAACAGTATGAATGATGGTGACTACTAGAACAGCGAGAACAAGGGGAGAGCATTCTAGAAAGTCCAGTGGTTGTGTTTGTTCAGAATGATGGGTCAATGGGCTTTGGCTTTAAGCAAAGATTTCCTGGAAAATATTGCAACAGAAGAACTGAGGAGATGAACTCAGGAGATGGCAGGTGAGACTATAAAACTAAAAGGTGAGACTTTTGGGGAGTTGAGCTATAAAACATCCTTCACTTCAAGGCAACGGCTCTGAAGCATCATTTCTCTGGATGTTTACTCTCTACAAAATCCCCAAACAAAACCCTGGCACAGTTTTCTAATATATATACACACATATATACACACACATACTTACATATGCACACACACTCCATGTCTGATGTTTTAGAACAGTTTTAGAAAGTTTTAGAAAGTTTCTGGTATGCACCTAGTTGGTCAGGGGTTCATCCCACAGCATGATAATGACCCAAAACATAAGTCCAAGTTATGTGTCATAAAGCAGGTGAGGTATGGATGAGGAGAGCAGGATGCAGGAGGTAAAACCAAACGAGAATGTTTATTATCTTGTGAGACACAGAAACAAAACACTGATGTTGTAACCAATCAAAAACTAAAGATAGAAATAGGTAAACAGTCGTCAATGTAACACAAACCACAAATATTCAACAGCAGACAAGTGAAACACGAGGAGCTAAATAAACATTAAGAGTAATACATATGGGCTGAGTGTAAACACAGGACAGGCATAGAACATAAGCAGACAAGACTACATGATGTGGATGGGAGTGGAGATAGGAACAACAGAGGACCAATAGCAGGACAAGGGCAGGGTCACAGAGCCAACAAACGCGCATTGCTAAAGCGCCACAGAAAACAGGAGACATGGATAGGGAGCGGACAAGGCAGGGGCGGGGTGTGACACTATGCCAGAAATACCTCAGGAAAAAAGAACAAGATGGTCAGCTTGAAAACATGGAGTGGCAGCACAGTCTCCAGACTTAAACCCCATCCAGCTGATTTGGGATGAA
>BRDA01029145.1:0-19678 GCA_036984385.1 Crenuchus spilurus | reverse complement strand
TTTATAAAGAGAGTATATATATATATACTCTCTTTATAAACTTTATATATTATATTTTGTATAGTGTACATTTTTGTCTATTTATATTTTAAGCACTTTCTTTATTACTTTGTAAACTACAGAACAATTACCTTGGAGCAGCAAATCCAATTTCATTGTAATACAAATTATAATGACAATAAAGGCGATTCTATTCTATTCTATTCTATTCTATTAAAATGACTAGGATGAGTGAGTTTCTTGGAGGGTTGTATTTTTTTATTAAATCTTATTATCATGCTTATTCTTATATATTCACTTAAACAGTCAATTTATTTATTATCCTTATTACTATTAAGAGCTTTGTCCATTGTAAGTTTGAATATAAACAATAATTTATAGTTCTGTTAGATTAACAGAAGATCTGAAATCACAGAGACATAGTGACTTGTACCTGTATCTGTGACTATAATTACCATAATAAGCCTTGCTTTTCTCATCTGTTTAAGTTTCACCACATGATGCTCTCTCAGGTATAGAGGCCAAGTAGACCAAGTCCATCCAGACCAAGTAGATTAATGAGTCTTTGAAAGCATTCTATTCTATTATATTTGGGTTTGTGGTTTGTGGATCATGGATATGATTTATAGGAGATTTAGGATGCTATGTACGCATCATGGTTTGTGTGTTTGTTACTTTTGTATATATTTGGTCCAGTTAGGTTTGTTTTCACACTGCATTTTTGCGAGCGCACCAAAGACTTTTTATATGTCACGACTACGTCCTGTCGTCATCACTTACGTGCGGTGCATCTTTCAACACTCAACACTGATTGGTTTGTAGTAGGAAGTGCGTCTGACGCTTTTATATACTTTTATAATCTGCTGCCAGTTTCTTTAGTTTTGTTTAGTTTTGTTCATCCTGTCATATATTTTCTTTCTCATCCTCTCAGAAAATAAGCTGCATGTTTCAGCATTTTTCTGCATTTTTTAAGCTGACTTTTCACATGTTCATCAGACCAAAATTATATTAAACATTCCGTCTCCTCCACACTCCATGTGCTACCACGCCTCATTTTTGCTGCGGCTTCACATATTTTTCTTCTTCTGTTGTTTGTGAATGTTGTTACCGCCTGCGTCAACTTCCTGTATTTGGTACGAAAGTCCGAACCTTGTAGAAAAGTGTTCACACTGTGCACGAACCGGACGATGGTTCAGTAGATCTGGATCGAGAACACCTATTTTGATCGGACTAAACAATGTAGGTGTTAAAGCACATTAAATACAGATAGTAGCAGCAGCCAGAAATCTTTATTGTCCAAAGCAATCTGCTTAAAAAATCTGAGATTTGCACCCGGTCAGGACTACAATCATTAGATGAGCTCTGAGTTAGCTAAAAAAAAAATATTTTTCCTCATAGGATGAGGGGAAAAACATTGTGGACTCCTGCTAAAAAAAGAAATGAGCCCAGGACCCACATGTACATTTAATGTAATCCAAACGGGGCTTTTGATAGGGCTATTTTAGCAAACTCAGCAAGAATGTTCCTCACATATTTGAAGTCTGATTTGGCCCCAAGCTTGACTCAAACATGTCTTGGCATGTTAACCCATGTCAGACTCCTCTACTTTCAAGTGGTAATTAAGGTAGTGAAAGATAACTGCTCACTAAAATAACAATGAAAAATCACCTTCAGGTGTCAAGTCTATTAAATGTGTTGAGTCGTGATCTGCAGGAGCATTTACTTTCATTGTAAATTCAAGAAAAACAGGTGAACTTAAGTGCAGCTGAAACCACCCATCAGTTCGGTTTCTTCACTTGTAGTCAGTTGCTGCCTTGAAAACAACTGGATTTCACCTGAAATTAGTGAGCAAGGCTAACATTCTTATTCTGGATCCATATGCCAGACTATCATCTTACCACGTGTCACTCCAGCAACTCAAAATTGTTTTCAGCAGTTGTTGTGACCAAAATTATCATTTAAGAGACTACAGAAGTGTTCAACTATTAAAACTATCAATCCCACACCATCTATTTTTTTTCTGAAATATTAACAATGAGTAACTACACTCTCAAAAAACATGTACTTGACCATCACTGGTTCAGTACCTTCTTGTCTGGTAAAGTTACCCTCAATGGTCCATTTTCAGCATCTTTAGTGAACATAAATGTACCAGATTCTGTTATATTTTTAAATCTGATTCCAGGCATTTACATTTATGAAGAGATACAAATTTGATCTTTTCTCCTGGAAAAGTGAATATAGTCAGCCTTTAAGATATACTATTGGACCTTAAAGGATCATATTGTACCTTTAATGGTACAATTACATCATACCTTGATGAACAAAAACCTTCCTGTATGTTTTATTCTAACAGTCTACAATGCTAAAAAATTAAGACTTCATAATAAATGTACTGCCAAACACATTTCATACATTGAATGGTTCTATTGAGACACTAGTTGTATGCTCCTGTTTATGCATGGTACATGGGCAGCACCTTGTCATGAAAGCAATAATTTTTGATGAAATTGACAGACATATACAGCTCCGGAAAAAATGCCCAGCCCAATCTGTAGATCTGAATCCCAAATAAAAACTCTGGAATACGGTCAAGAGGAAGATGGATGACATCAAACAAAGCCAAACGGCTTGAGTTTTAGCTCCAGGAGTGTTGTAAAGTCACCGAAAAGCAATGCAAGACTGGTGGAGAACCTGAAATTAGACTTATTCCAAATACTGGACTCTACTCATGTTAAAACATTTGTATTATGTTCTTTAAAAATGAACATGAACTTCTTCACGTCATTGGAGGTTGGACCTTTCTGCAAATAAATGCTCTAAATTACATCTTTATAGAATGTGGGATGTTGTCAGTAGTTTGTAGAAGAAAACCAAAATGTTAATTTTAGTCAAACTCATATTTAACAGTAAAACCATTGAAACAGATCATTGCAGGGTTTTCTTAATTTATCCTGAGCTGTATATACTGAAACGATGCTGCAATGAACAATGCATGGAGTAGAGATGGAGGCAGTAGGACCATGAGGCTGCTGTATGTGTGCAGACCCCACCCGTCCTGCCCTTTTCAATTCCCTTCCAGTGTTTCTTAGTGTAAAAACAATTCAAATCAAAGTTAAACCCAGTCAAAACAGACCTTAAACTCAACAGATGAAGTTTCTGTGCATATACGCACATATACATAAACACAAGACACATATTACTATTGCAATTGAACATTTAATACTTTTATTTATTTTCTTATTTTTTGAAAACAAAATTTCAGTTTCTTGTTGTAAACATGACAGCCAACAACTTGGAGCTGAACCATGTCCGTTACTGTAAAACTGGAGTTAATGGTACCACAGGCATTGAGAAATAGAAAAGTCTTAAAAAGACATAGAGAGAGCTTTAACTTCATGAACCTTCTCTGAAAAAGATCTTCTGTAACACAAAGCTAAAGGCCTGCCTGCTCTTAAAGAGGACTTTCTTTTACAAGAGCAGCTCCCAGTGCAGTCGTGACAAACTTCATTCATGGTGCTCAAGCAGAGGAGCTGCATTAAGTTTAGGGTGGGGAACCGCACTGCATTGTCACCCAGTGCAAAGGGAAAAAAACAATATAAACAAACAGGCAAACTGGGCTAGCATGCAGATTGTCCACCATGGGCCCAGACTTGCACTACAACATTTCATCGTATGTGTGTGTATGCGTACAATAAAGCGAGGTGACTTTCTTTGCAACACAATACACAGTCCCAGAGCACACTGACTGACCACTCACACACCCATCCCCCTCCCCTCCTATAGCGCTGCATCTCATTGTGCAACAAAAGCACAGCTGCCCTGCAGTCTAACCACAGCTGGCAGCTTTTTGCACAACAAGTCTCCAGTATTACACATCCCAATGACATTCTCCAACCAGGGCTGTCTCAACGCAGTCTCTTGATTTAAAAAGCCCTATGCATGTAATAAAGAAGGCTGTTTTTACAGTGTTATTGTTCTGTACTCTTGTAGTAGCAGCTGCACCCATAGCCACCTATGCATCATCCAGAGCATGCTGGTGGACAGTTTATGCTGCCACAGCACCAGAAAATACAACAAAACAAAAAAAGGAGCAGAGGAGAAGGGTTGGGCGACCCTTTCTCTCTTCGTGGCGCAGGGCAGCGAGGGAGGGGACCCCCCGCAACGTTTTCCCCCCATGTGAAGAAGCACCTCCGTACGGCGTGTGTTTTTCTCACAGGAGTTTGCAGCAGTTCGCGCAACCTCCGGACGGCCTCGACCTCTTCTGGAGGGCGGCGCGCGTGGCCGTCTCGAAGACCTCGCGCACGCCGTCCTTCGTCTTGGCCGAGCACTCGAGGTAGTCGTAGGCTCCGATGCGCACGGCCATGGCGCGGCCGTCCTCGGCGCGCACGGGCTCCTGCTTCATGCGCGCGAGCTCGCCGCGCACGCTCTCGTCGTTGCGCAGGTCCTTCTTGTTGGCCACGAGGATGATGGGCACGTTGGGGCAGAAGTGCTTCACCTCGGGCACCCACTTCTCCGGGATGTTCTCCAGCGAGTCAGGGCTGTCTACGGAGAAGCACATGAGGATCACGTCCGTGTCCGGGTAGGAGAGAGGCCGCAGGCGGTCATAGTCCTCCTGGCCAGCCGTGTCCCACAGAGCCAGCTCCACCTGCTTGCTGTCCACCTCGATGTCGGCCACGTAGTTCTCAAACACCGTGGGCACGTAGACCTCCGGGAACTCGTCCTTGCTGAAGACGATGAGCAGACACGTCTTACCGCACGCGCCGTCCCCCACCACCACCAGCTTCTTTCGGATAGCGGCCATGTGCTCGGTTTAGTAATAAAAACACTGTATTCAGAGAAAAGCAATAAGATGATCTCCTGGCTTCAGCGTACACTAACACTCTCCTCTCCACATACAGCCTCAGCTGTCCACCATTCAATTTCCAGGATTTTTAAGCCCAAACTTCTTTATAAAGTGCCTCGCCGCTTTCTTAATATAGCCCTCCAATGGGAAGGTCCGGGATTACCTCATGGTTTTCCTTAGAGTCCCCGATTGGCTCCATCAAGATGAGGGGTGGGGACTTACTTACTCACCACGAGGACTTGGGAAACCGTGTGATTTTTTTCCCCACCCGTATAAACTAGCCTTTTCTCCTGTACTCTGATTGGCTAGTATTTAACACTTAATATATACGTGACACACTGTAATTCATAGAAAATCCCTACTACTTTATACAACACACACAGTAGTTACACTCACACATATTATACTGTTGTACACAACAACCTACTGATTTTTCTCTACAAGAAGCCCCGCCCTCTTGCGCTCTGAATGGCTGGTATTTCACATTTAATATACATTTATACGCGTTTAAATATTGTAATACATAGAATATCGCTATCATTATACATCGCATACTATAGTTACACGCCATCATAAACAACAGATATTTCTCTACCCGTATTCCGACAAACCCCGCCCTCCTATGCTCTGATTTGGTAGTAGTTCACACTTAATATAACATACATCTATACGTTTGTACATAATACTGTAATACATACAGTTACTTTAGTAAGCACAGTAGTTACACTCATGCATACTCTTATATTATTAAACATAACTCGTTCCCGACAAACCCCGCCCTCCTGTGCTCTGCTTGGCTAATAGTTTAGGTTGTGTTTATAGGAATTCTGGGAGTTGTAGTGATTTTTTGAAGTAGTCTTTTGTGTTTGTATAGCTTATTTGTATTACGATTTGCGGTTTGTTAAACGGTAAGCTCTCAACGTAGATCAGTTTTTGATACAACAAATTATAGACCTCATTCCCTAAGTACTAATAGTACCACACCTTTTATTTTATAACCGCTGAACTTTACTCTGAAGTTACCATGTGTTTCTCTGTTTTCACAAACTAAGTTTCTGCTTCCTTCTAAAGCAAACTGCACTGAAATTTCAAATACAAGTTTAGTATAACTTCACTGATTGACTTCTTTTCTGGGATAATAATGCAGGAAGATAGTGAACACATGTTCTGTTATTTAGGATAACAGCAAAGGTCTTAAAGTAATGTTTCAATCTAGCCTTTATACCATTTTACAATTTAAATTTCTACTTTGGCTTCCTTGGTCTTCTCTTAGAGACAAACAAATTGATTTTGTTTATGTCACAGCCAACAAGTTACAGGGCCATAAAAGGTCTATGAAGATCCAACTCGCCTCACTTGGCGTATGATTCCAACATTTTCCAAAATCTGGAAATCCCACCTAACAATTTTACCTAATGGGAGGTGAGCTTCATTCAAAAATTAAAGTCATAGAATGTAACAGATCATAGGGCATGTGGTGGTATATTAATGTATTTATTTAAATTAAAACAGCTTCACCAAAAAATCCACTGATACATAAAGATCTAAATATACAAACATAATCAATTTCAATATTATAGACAATGTTTTACTCCTGTCATTTTTTCCCTCATATTAATTCATTATCAAATGTGTACTTTCACTAGTGGCTAAAGATGCTGTAGCTGACCTGACTGTTTATAGTTCAAGTAACAGAAAATCTACTTTTTTCAATTGTATTATTTAATGTAATTTAAATTATATATTCTCTACACATTCACTATTGATACAGTGCTGAGAAAAAGACATATTTTGAAGGATGACTAACACAAGTAGCTGAAAAACAGTGTTTCCCAACCTGGAAGGTCACAGGTTTTTATCAGCTGGCGCCACCTCCAGGAAGAGCTGGAGTAAGACTGTGATTTTGTCCAGTAGTCCTGGGCACAGTTTGTAGTGAATGAAAGGAACATATATTAGAAGTCCACTGAGGATGAAGAGCGTCACATACAGATACTCAATCTGAGGGTTGTCAATGATTGGTGCAAGAACGAGGAACACTGCTGCCAACAGTACCAGGATGGGGATAATAATGGGAACCTGAGGGAGTCATAGAAAGAGACATATGCACATTATTTTCTCTCTTTCTATGTAATTATATGTCATAGGGAAACATTGACTAAATATTTGTATTACAGTAAGCAATAGGTTTATATTTTATATGTTGTCTCTCACCGTATATGGTCGAGGAAGATCACGCCTCTTGATTTTTAGGTAAAGAAGCCCTGCTATTGTGACCCCATAGAAGAACCAGGCTGTGAAGCTGAGAGACACATTGAATTAGGTGAATAAATACTAGAGGAGTAACTGGTGAAACTAAGGTGCTAATATTTTATGAATATCTATTTTAGGTCATGGATATTATAATATGATAATATACTGAGATATTGATCCTCTGTGCAATCATCATATTCTGGTAAGAGACAACAAATTAGATCATGTTCAGTGGTAATATTCATGATTCACATTCATTCAGCATAGCATGTGTGACATGCATCATGCACTGTTATTCCCATTGTTGAAATGAATTAATTATACTATGTATACTTACTATGTATACAAACTTAAAACATCACCATCTGTTCATCTGAGAAAAATATTAAATGTTCAACATTTTCTCCCATTTTATTTGAATTGAATTTGGTTTTAGGCAGAATTTGTAGAATTCTTAACAGCATTCTTAATCATTTTCAAATGATCTATGTCATCTATATTAATATTATCTATATTTATCTGTAATTTTTAACATACATTTAACTTTGTATTATAACATATAGTAATGCTAAAGGTGAGCTTAGTATTTCTATCTTAACCATGTTTTGTTAATATTTTCCATGGTGTACTCCACAAAGCAAATTTGTGAGTTTATCCAAGTAACTTAAGCCCAAAGTTAAAGATGTCCAATAGGAAAACAGCAGGAGGAAATTCATTTAGAACAGTCCTCAATGTTGGGCTTAAACACTGCAATTGCCAGGTTTGCAGGAAAAAAAAACCCTTCTTGTGAGCCATTAGAGAAGTAATCTGATGTAAATAAGAGTCTGTAGGGCTAGGGTGTAGGGTCTAGGGTGCATCTCGAAGGGAGAGTTTTGTTTTGGTATTCGGCCTCGGCCGCTCGCTCGGCTTGGCTTGTGTGTGTGTTTGTTTGTGTGAATACGCACGTGCAAGCCTGTACCATGATTCCGGCTCTATTATTATATATAAATATTTTTTTCCTTTGTGGAAAGAGGACTTACCATCAGTAAAACTGAGGGAGAGTCTCTGTGAGACAGAATGTGTGATGACTTATTTGCATGACAATCGAAGCAGAGCAGCAGACAAAGGCTGCTTAATGGCTCCAGCATTCCATCACGGGGGACAGAGATGACAAAACATTTGGTCAGTTTGGGAATTCTAGTGACTAATTTAGAAATCTTGTTTTGTGAAATAACACCCACAACAAGTTTGTATTATAAATATAAATATAATTATAAACAAGGAGCTGTGCAATGTCACAAGTGCATAAAACCATCATCTGAAGTGGGTTATTCTGGTTGTATTTGAAGCCAATGTTTTGCAATTACTTGCAGTAAGTAACCCATATAAAATGTTTGATCATATAAAAAAAACTGTTACTATGTCCTGATAGTTATTGTGTTAAAAATAAACAGGCTCCTCTGGTGCCACCCAGTGTTTCACTTGGGCAAGCTCAATATCTTTTTTGCGTGAAGGGGCTTTGGAGGCAGTAGTGATTAGGGAGGGGGAGGTACCTGGATATTGTACTCATTCACATTTTCAAGCTAAGTTTACTCATTTTTCAATCCTACCAACTGCACTTTAAGTAGTGTTCTGATGTAGTGACCTCACCAGCTGCATGAATTTAGCAGAGCACAGAAGTTAATCTGACCAATCAAAACAAGTGATTCATGTATTTTTTTTTAGCTGTACTGAGCTGTAAATTTGAGTTGAATTGATTTAATTAACGGTCTCCCAAAGTTAAACAGCACAAACTGACAGAGTGACAACAATAATTCCTGATCCTATCAGTGTCCTCAACCCAAGATACCACACTGATGAACCCTACCCCCTCTTTAGATTGAACTTTCCAAATATATACATAACACATAATTTGAATAATCTTTATAAAGACTGTATAGTAATTTTGTACTGAGTTAACTTTTGACTTAATTACACTGAGTGATGCAAATAAACTTTTTGAGCTTTATTAATTAATCAATAATATTTGTATCACTTTCCTCAATGATTTAAGGAAATCATTTATTAAAATACAGTGGTGTTTGAAAATTTGTGAACCATTTAGATTTTTTTATATTTCTGCATAAATTTGACCTAAAACCTCATCAGAAGTACAAAAAGAGAACCAAATCAAAGAAAAGAGACAGAAATATTAGACTTGGTCATTTATTTATTAAGGAAAATGATCCAGTATTACATGTCTGAAATAACTGCACAACTGCAGTAACTAAATGTTTCTGGCAATTGTTGATCAGTCTTGCACATCAGCTTGGAGGAGTCCATGAACTGCTTGCATCAGGTTTTTCCACATTTCTAGTAGATTAAGGTTAGGACTTGGCCATTCCAAAACATTAACTTTCACATTCACTTGAGATTCATCTCACAGACAGATGTCCTGATATTTTCCTTTAGTATTTGCTTGTATAATTTAGAATTCATTGTTCCAACAATGATGCCCAGGTGCAGCAAAACAGGTCCAAACCATGATACTACCACCACCGTGTTTCACAAATTGTTCAGTGTTCTCCTGATGGTGGACTCATGAAGTTACTTTGGATTCCTTTGTGACTGCACAAATTATTACACACCTTGCTGTTGGTGTGATCTTTGTTGGATGACCACTCCTGGGGAGGGTAATAGGGATCTAGAATTGTTTTTGATTTGGACATAATCTCTCTGACTGTGGATTAGTGGAGTCCATACTCTTTAGAAGTGGTTTTGTAACCTTTTCCAGCCTGGTGTGCATCGACAACTCTGCTTCTGAAGTCCTCAAAAATCTAATTTGTTTGTGCTATGATACACTTTCACAAACATGTGGTGAACATCAGACTTCACTAGATCCTTGTTCTTTAAATAAAACAGGGCACCTAGTTACACCTGATTGTCATCCCAGTGATGAACAACACCTAACTTTCAAATGACCATGCCATTCTTCAAAGCACTTTTTGCCTTACTTGTCTGTGCACTGTAGAAGATACAGCAAATGCTGCATGCATGCTTACCTGAAGAAGTTAACTATGCCCTCAAAGTCTCCAGGGATAAGCACAATGAGGGAAATGATGGTAGTGAAGATGAGAGCTGGAGAGGGAGTGAGTCGTCGTACATGGGCCATGGCCAGGATGTCAGGCTGAAAACAAGTAAAAAATGTCAGTCATTTTTTGGAAGCTTTGAGGAACTAAAATCATGATGTTTGCTAGATGCCCATGGTCTAACCTGATGTCTGTGGTTTTACATTCATACATTTTGCCACTTTGAATGTTGAGTTTTTTTCTTTTCCTTACCATATGTCCTTCTCTGGCCGCTACAAAACAAACGCGTCCTCCGCTAAAGAATGACCCATTCAGAGAACCGAAGGATGATAGCGCTGCTGCAACAGACATCACCCAGCCCCAGCCTCCCAGCACTTTATTTCTGTCATTAAAAACAAAGAAGGTTTGGTCACTATCAATAACCCTGTTACTGACCAACAGTCATTTACATGACTATATGGTGTAATACCATATATAAAGTTTATTGTCAAATGTAAACTGTATCCAATTATAATGACCCATCAAAAATAGAATATTGTAAGAAAGTTCATTGTAGTTAATTTAATTTAATTCATAATTTATTTTTATATGTATTACACCTAAAGTGATTGTTTATAGCTCATGAGTAGAAATCTCAAAATAATTCAAAATTAACTGAAAATTATTTCATTTCGAGTTTGAGTAAATTGCTATTCAAATAGAATCAACAGTATAACCAAAATGCTTGAAATATGTCACTTGTAATGAATATAAAACATGACAATTTACCTTTTTAAATTAAATGAACATGATGTTTTTTCATGATAGTCACATTTTTGGAGATGCACTAGTAGTGCTGACTCAGAGTTTTACTGTGCATTACATACAGCATTTCTGTGCATGAAAACCTACCCCCATGTAACTGCCACAGCACTGGAAAACATCATCTCTCTTGGAGTCATGACAGCCAGATAACTCACATTGACCAGCAAGTAGAGGACTGTTACCATAGGGATGGCAATCATTAATGCCCGAGGTAGATTTACCTTTCATGATAGGATATAAAAAATAATTATTGTGAATATATTTCCATTTGCATTTACAAAGTTTTTAAAGACATTCCCAAAAATGGATTCTCAGAGTTAGGATGAATATTATTTACAGTACATATACAATACATGAAGAGATGTCAAACTGGCACCTGAGCACAGGTCTCACCTCTGGATTTTTCAACTCCTCAGTCACATAGTTTAAGTTGTACCACCCTGCGTAGGACCACAGGCCCTGATACAGAGCCATTCCAATGGAATTAACCCCCAAGTTTGTGCCCTCAAAGGCAATGTCAGTACTGCTCAGGCTTTCGAAGGTACCTTGAGCCATTGTCACTATTCCCCCAATGAGTATTGTTAGCAGAGCCACTATTTTTGCCACCAAGAAGACAACCTGAATGGCCATGGTCAAACGCACATTCATGATATTGGCTATAGCCACCACCAAAATGCAAGCTATCGCAATGCCTTTCACCACTAATTCAGGTGGTGAGCAGTCTGGGTAAAAAGGAGCAACAGCATACTCAGCAAAGCTAAGGGCAATGGCTGATACACCCGATGGCTTCACCACAATCATGAACGTAAATGCCACAAAGAATGCTGGGAAAGGTCCGTAGATTCTCAGGATGTAGATGAAGTCGCCCCCAGACTCTTTGATGATGGTACCAAGCTCAGCATAAGACAGTGCAGCACACAAAGCCACCAGGCCACATACAGTCCAGATTATCAAGCTGGCTCCTGGGCTCCCAATGTTAGACAGCACAAATTGTGGGGACATAAAAATCCCTGATCCTATCATAGTGCCTGCAACCAGAGATACTGCACTGACTAACCCTACCTCTCTCTTCAGAGTGAATTTTTCATGATCTTGGCTTTTCATGGTGACGAATGGCAAGCAGAAGTGTTCTGTTTCACTTTCCTAAGCCTTTAGCAAAATAAATGATGTGACGCAAACGATAAGACAGTACAAAGTATTTCTGTTTACAAATTAACTTTTACAGCATCTTGGTGTTCATTATCACAGTTTGTCTTTATTACTTCTCAGATTGATACTCGGAAGATACTGTTATCTCTGCTCAACTTGTGTAGGATTTTATAAATGGACAACTTATTCACTTCAATAGAAATTCTTTCTTCCACAAGAAACAAATTCTTCTTCTTCTTCTCCTTTTTTGTGATTAGGAAAATTTGTATTGTGCAAAATATAGAGCATACCTAATAGCATGAGGCAGCATGTGGGTGTGTTTATGTTGTGATGGTGATACCACTGTCTCTGAAATGCAAGTACAGTCCTGAGTCATTCTTATGCTGGATTATAATAGAAAAAAGCAGTAGATTCTGAGATTACAAAGTGTAATGGAAAGGTTATGCTACTTTAGCATAACCTAAAGTAGCAAACATTTTATAAATAAATGAATTACCAAGCACACATTAACAGTCCATTTAAACATTTAAATGTTGGAACCAAAGCTTATATGCAAACTGAAGAAGATGTAAACTGCATGCCAATGTTTATTCTCATTCAACTTCAGGCAAATCTTAACCAGTCAAGATTAAATATTCATCTCCTGAGTATCAGACTCAGGAATGCTTGAAAATGACCTAAAAGAAATGTATTGAAAAGGCCATTCACTGTGACACATAGTGCAGACCATAAACAATTGGGATAATACTCTACAGTAGGGTACCATTCATAAGGCAACATGATACCTACACAATTCTACTATGACAACTGACAAATTTACAGAAACGTGTAAAGATTTTTCTTGTTGGAAGTGTCTGGAGGTTTATCTGAAGTCAGCATTGGCAAATGTAATTTTTATGACAGTTGTCTACCAGAATAAGCTTTTATAAATAAATGTTTGTGTAGGTTTACTCTACTGTAAAGTGTCACCATTTGATAACACCAGTAGATATCACTTTTATTAGTACTGCAGCTTGTTGTATTTAAAATGCAACAACGACTACAAGATTAAAGTGATGTACATTTCGAATGCAAAATGAAGTACTGGCATATGGGTAAAAAAAAACCTCATTGTACAATTATTTGCTCTGTGTAAACTACTGTACTAAAGTTATTCTTAGAGAAAAATGTTTAGTATAGAGATTTCTCTATACGAGGGCAATTAAGAAAACAGAATATTGAGGAAAAGATCATTTGTGCTCAAAATTTCTTTCAAAAAGGTCAAATGTTCTATTTTATATTCTTTACACAGAGTAATAATTCAAGCCTTTGTTGTTTTACTGTTGTTCAATATTACTTATAACTCATTAAAATCAGAAATCCAGAGATAAATAAAAAAATCAATTAGCCAGTCATAGCTTGATTCTCTGTACTATGATTTTTTTACAGTTTGGACAGAAATTTAACTATGTACTCCACTGCCTTCTATATCTTGAGCTAATCATTTTTACCTCGGAGCGTTTAAGCTCTTCAGTGACAGAGTTCAGGTTGTTCCAGCCGTCGTAGGACCACAGACACTGATAGAAAGCCATTCCTATGGCACTGATGCTGACATTGGTTCCTTCAAAAGTATTCTGGAAATTGGCGGTGTTGCCTTGAATAAGTAACACTACACCACCAATCACAATAACCACAAGTGCAAGAAATTTTACCACCATGAATAACACTGAGACAACCATTGCAGAGCGCACATTGAGGCAGTTCACTATGCACAACAGCAGCATCCCAGCAGCAGCTACAGACTTCACCACCATGACCGGAGGTGGACAGTCCTCATAAAAGGGTGCAACAACATACTGTGCAAAGCTAAGAGCCACTCCAGCCAAGCTTGTTGGCCTCACAACCACAATAGATGTGAAGGCAAAGACAAAAGCCATCAGGTTTCCTGAAGTGCGCAGAATGTAGATGTACTCTCCTCCAGATTCACGGATGACTGTACCCAGCTCAGCATAGCTGAGAGATGCCAGCATAGCCAGCAGTCCACAGCAGGCCCATATCAATAAGCTGGCACCTGGACTTCCAATGTTCATCAACACAGTCTGGGGGGACATGAAAATCCCTGATCCGATCATGACTCCTGCGATGAGAGAAATTCCCCCCACCAATCCCACCTCCGGTTTCAGCTGTAGTTTCTTAGGTGTGCTGTCCATGTCTGCCACCATAATAGCAAATGCTTCTAATAAGATCTAAAAGCAGAATAGAATGCTACGGTAAACTCCTGCAATTATGTGTGTAGGCCACACTGAAGCTATGCTCAGCATTTCATTATTGTGCTGCTCAGAAGCTGTGTTCCTCTGCTTTGTTTTTCTCCTTTACTTGACAGCTGAAGTGTTGTAAAAGGACGGAAGTTCACTCACACCTGGGAGAAAAAAAGCCTTTTTATGATGAGCTCTCGTTATTTAATAACTATTTTATATGCACTCTCAGATACCTACAGCACTAAATTAGTTTCTACAAGCTAATCTGAGCTATGAATATTGGAGTTATTACTTTGCTTTATAATCCATTTTCAAGTCACAGCTTTTAAGCATCTTGGATCAAGATAAGACAAACAGTTCTGTCTGTGTTAGCAAAGCAACATCTTTACAAATATCACAAAACAATCACTTATACCAGCAGATCCTTGCATAATCCTCTTCTGTATACACTAGGTAATCACCTAGTGCACAATGGTAGGTACAAAATAACCATGAAAAAGTCCAGAATGCAGAATTCATTCCTCCAGAGAAGTTCAGATTCAGCTAGGGATTGAAAATGTTTGGTATCCCAAAAGGAAAAGGACTTTGTTCTTGATCTCCAGAGCAACTTTTCATTCTGTGCTTAGTCCTAACCGGCAACCCCTCTGTTGCTCTTTATTCAAAGTTAATCTTGTGCATTCAGGCTTGCGCTAATCAGTGGGAGGTCAAAAAATGGGTTGTACAAAAGCCTTCAGGATTTGCAGCAAGACTACTGCTTGTATTCATTTTTAACTACACTACTTAATCTGTATGTCTTATGGTCTTTTTAATTGTTTTAAAGCACCCAAGGTTTAGATTTAAACACTGGCAGATAATTATACATTGAAAACGAAATGAGAAACATATGCTTTGCTCAGCAGTGTTGTTGTGTATTTGACTCTGAAGTGTTGTAAAATTTGAAAATCTGGTGCTGAATTAATTCATAGTTTATTCAGCATTGGGGACTGAATTGTAGGATATTAGAATATTATATAAAAGTCCTCATAGAAATAAACTCAAAATCAGTCTGGGATGAAGGATGAGTAATTGTAAGTTCAAATGTCTGACTATACTTTCTTCAACTCGGATTACATTTCAAATCTCATACATTCAGTATTTGCAAGAGGAAAGGAGATATGTTTTGGTGCTATGAAGAATTAGGACACAGATTATAACACAGTCTAGATTTTCTCTGGTTGTCATATCCATCTGCTCAGAATTCAAAAGTTTGTAAGAAGTGAATTTTATTGACATTTCTGTCAGTAAAGGTACCATTACCATCATGTTCTTACAAACATCCATGAGTTGTATTGAAAATATTTGGATTGTGCAGTTGATCTGCCTGTTAAGGGGTTATATTGATTTATTAAGACTAAACAAATACACCATCTGGACATTTAAAGTATCTAATTCTGATTAATATAGAGGGCAGATGTGACCTGGTGGTTAGAGTCTGGTCTTGTGACTGGAAGTTTGCCCATTCCTGCTTATGGTAGGACATGACTGAATTGCCTTTGTGCAAGGCACCCAATCCCGAACTGCTCCCTGGGCCCTGTGGGTAGGGGGTGCCCAGCACTTCAGGCACATGTGCTCACTACCTTCTAGTGTGTTCACTAGTTAATACATATGTCTCTCATTGTTTACTCTCATTTTACACACAGTACTGCTTCAATTAATGTTTGTTACATTAACCTTCATCAATTGGAATTTGACCTGAATCCTTGGGATTCCTTGCATGTCCTGCTTTCCTTTATACTGAACTGATTCAAAAATTAGTAAATCTGCCATGGTCATGGACATGAGCTGGTGAATAGCTCAAGAACACGCAATGTATTGAGAGATGTGTCACACACTTTTGTAAAGTAAAAGAATTCACACCAATATGACCTCAGCAGGTTTACCACAAGATGCAAACCACTGGTAAACAAGAAAAAGAAAAAAAAACTGTCGACTGTAGTCACAAGGGACTCAATTTTAAAATATGACATCACTCACTGTGACAGTGCAGTACATAAGTAAATGGATAATGATACCATTTTTGTTTTAGCTCTGTACTGCATCATTTAATGACACAGTACTCTTATTTTACAGGACCAAAAATAAGAGAGTTGACTGTTTCTTGACCAGCGGAGTTGCTATAATTTGTTCATATATACTTAAAATAAAAAATAAAATCAGTTGGTGATAGAATGACAATTATAATGATCTGTTTGCTACATTCTTAAGAAGATTTTTTGGCTTCTACTTCTGCTCATCTCACCAAAATGCACTAAAAAGCCATAATTACTATAACATTCATAAGAATATAAACTGATTACTGGATGAAAGAATGAAGTCGTATCAATAAAAGTAGTTCAATATTTATAGCTGATATCCATCTAATAAAGAACATTGTAAGAAAGTTCAGCAACATTTTAAAAATGTTTTAAGAATGTAAGCTTGTATCATTACAGAAATAATGTTCCTGGAACGTGATGTAATACCAGATTGCATTACAACATTTTTGGAATGTTTTTCACAGAACATTCCCAGTTACACAAATACTAACATTATGGCAATGTTTGACATCAATGAGTCGTTTTTATTGATTCTGAATATCATGATTTCAGTTCATTTCAGTCGACGGACGTTCAGCACTAACAATATAAAGCTACGTTGGCTCATGTTTGGTTCATATAATTTAAATAAAGTGTTTATTATTTATTGTTTCTGATAACACATAAAAGCCATCTTTCAGTTTTTCTTGTATGGCCAGTATTTAACATACTGTAGGTGAGGTCTTCATAATGTTGCAGCAACGTCATTAAAAAATATGAAATAAAAATGTTCTAGAAACATTTAGAAAACTTGACAGATTGAACATTCTATTAACCTAATTTGGGAAATTTGTAACATTCAGGAGAAGTTCTACTAATCAAAAATAGTGGATAATGGATTCAGCACTCAAAGATGGGATCAGTATACAGAAATTGTTTTTCTTACTTGAGTGAGTAAACATTACCTCAGGTCGTTTCAGCTCTTCAGTTACAGAGTTCAGGTTGTTCCAGCCATCGTAAGCCCACAGACACTGATAGAAAGCCATTCCTATGGTATTGATGCGGATGTTGCTCCCTTCAAAAGTATTCTGGAGGTTTGTAGTGTTTCCTTGTATAATAACCAACATTCCGCCAATAACAATAACCACCAGTGCTAGAGATTTTGCTGCCATTAAGTACACTGTAATGGCCATAGAACAGCGCACATTCAGGCTGTTGACAATGGTCAAAAACAGGATTCCAACAGCAGCTACAGACTTCACCACCACAGCTGGAGGTGGACAGTCCTCATACAATGGTGCAACAGCATTCTGGGCAAAGACGAGTGCCAGTCCAGCAGAGCCAGCTGGCCTCACAACCACAAAAGACATAAAAGAAAATAAAAATGCCATCAGGTTGCCCGAAGTGCGTAGTATGTAGATGTACTCTCCCCCAGATTCTCGAATGACTGTACCCAGCTCAGCGTAGCTGAGGGATGCCAGCATAGTCAGCAGTCCACAGCCGGCCCATATCAACAAACTGGCACCTGGACTTCCAATAGTTTGTAACATAAACTGTGGGCAAATGAAAATTCCTGATCCGATCATGACTCCTGCAATGAGGGACACACCTCCCACCAATCCAACCTCTGATTTCAGCTGTAGCTTCTTAGGTGTGCTGTCCATGTCTGCTGCTACACCAATAAAGGCTTCTTTCCAGTGACAATGATAGGATTCAAATGTAGGTTATAATGCTACAGTACACGGTTCACCTCCTGCAGTGATGTCAATAAATAATTACAGGCTTGGACGAAATGCCTAAAGTCTACTGACTGCTTCTGTATTACAGCACAGAAGCAGCTGCATTTCCATGACTGACAAAGGTCCCCTGGTTCAACTTGTCTGTAGGTGAGAGAATTAGTTAAAGTGTTATAGAATTTCCCAGTCAATAGGTCACATCTCAGAGGTCTACAAGACAACCTACATCAATAGACTACATCAGTATTATGTTATTCATTGGCATAGATTATCAGAATGTGTGTATTTAGAACAAAAATGGAAAAATATTCGTCCAAGCTATTAGTTGTTATTTACATAATATGTTAATATAATATTTACAATAATTTCTGATGATTCTACATGTACTGGTATCATCTTTTTATTAGCGCTTTTGAACTGGATAATTAATGATCACTCTTCATTATTCAGTTTGTTAACCAAGTAGAGCTGTGTTTCTGTATCTGGCCATTCATTTAACAGCAGTTACACAGTTTTTCCAGTATAACCAAACAAGTTAAAGTGTTATAAAAAGTTAGGTACATGGAAAACCTGTAGGTGTTTTTAAAACAAACTCACATTACTCAATAACTAGATGTTTTCATAGTTTTTTACAATTTAAACTGTTTATAAACATTATTTTGACCAGCATTTATTGTTTTAAAAATGTTTGACTTGTCAACTACTATCTACTTCAGATGTAGTCTCTTTGATGCTATAATTATGCTGTTTTTCTCAAAAGCTAGACTAGATACACTATTAAATGTCATATACCTGTAAACCCTTTTCAGGAAGGATTAAATAAACATGGTGGTTCTGCGGTAATTTCTTCTTTTATGGGGGCTCCTTTGTGTTTGCTTTGTTCTCTTGAAATTTAAAATATATAGAACCTTTAGAATTTTCTATATTTCTGCATAAATATGACCTAACCATCATTTTCATAACGTATAATATTTTTGTAATAAAATAATAAAACATCTGATGATATTTTAGGTCATATTTATGCAGAAATATAGAAAATTCTAAAGGGTTTGCAAACTTTCAAGCACCACTGTAAACCTGATATGAAATAAAAAATCAAGTAACAATATGACATTTTTAAAAATATATTTTTTTTAACATCAGACATTTTATTTTAGATTTAGAACCAAAGAAGTCTAAGCTTCTCTGAGAGCAAAGCTCTCAGTGCTCAGTCCTAGTATGCAAACCCTCTGCTGCTTTTTACTTAGGGTTAATCTTGTGCATTCAGACCTGCTTTAATCAGTGGGGCTTTACAAAGTGGTTGGTAGAAAAAATCTGAAGGATTTGTAGCAGCACTACCGCCAGTAATCACTCTCACCTAAACTACACACAAAATGTAATTATCTCTTTGTTTAGAAACATCACAACATTTACTTTAGAGACAAATCATTACAAATGAGGACCAAAAGAGATCACACATCTACAGTGAGGAAAATAAGTATTTGAACACCCTGCGAATTTGCAAGTTCTCCCACTTAGAAATCATGGAGGGGTCTGAATTTTTCATCTTAGGTGC
>BRDA01029140.1:5278-20407 GCA_036984385.1 Crenuchus spilurus | reverse complement strand
AACAGCCTGGAGACTTTCCAAACAGAGGTCATCGCAATCTCAGTAAGACCATCTCTGCAACCTATCGATCTTCTAACCTTCAGTCTTCAGTGGCTGCGTTTACATGCAAACTAATCATTCTTTAATATCTGGACTTATAGCTTAATCAAAAAAGAATATGACAAAAATCAACTGAAGCCAAGCAGGTCTGGCTCCGGTTAGTATTTGGATGGGAAACCTCTTGTGTGTCTGCTGGAAGTGGCGCTTTTCCTGCATTCTGGATGGATCCCAGTATCCAAGTGCTGTGACAGTGACAATCTGCTGTTTATATGTTTTTCAGATGAGACTGAAAGGTCCTAATTCTCTGAGGTCAGAAAAAAGATGCCTGCTCCCTGATGTCCTTATTAAATGTCCCAATCCTAATCACCTCCATCTTCATAAACTCTCCACACCTCTGTCTTATAGCTAATGTGTGCTCAGAGTTCTGGTTCTGGCTGCTGACTATTTGTGGAGGTTGAGGTGTCCTAAATGTCTAGGGTGGTGCTATAGGAACTGTATGTAAGGATGCTTTGCTGGCCTGTTATAATTTTAGATTTGTAAACATTAAAACTAGGTTAACAGACCAAAATAGTCTTAAGAGACAATTTATCATTACTGTGGATAAGTTTTCCCTAACTGCTGCTCCACAGGTGTGTTATTTTGCATGAGATACATATAATGGAGATTGTCTTCAGATTGCAGAGGGCATATAAACACAGTCTGGATTCATTAATATTCCCAGAAATCTTTGCAGACGTACCTTAACTGAGTAAGCAGTGTGTTGGGCTTTCTAGTCCCTTCAGTCAGAATTGTGCTTCTGTTATTTATTCATGTTTTCACTCTTATTCTTTGCAGAGAAGTGATAAAGTAAGCTTCCAGGACTCTGTCTCTGCCTTAGACTTGACCTCTGTTTTACCACAACATGAAGACTTCATCCAGAGGTTATGGGCCTATCTCACAGTGAAGCAGCTGCTTGAGAAAGAGTGAGTAGTACATCAGAGAATCATAATAAAGTTCATTGTTGTTCAAAATTTAATTCAAAAAGGTAAACTGTCTCATATTTTATAATCATTACATGTAAAGTGACATATTTAAAGTCTTTTTTTAATGTTGATCAGATCAACTCATGAAAATCAGAAATCCAGAATCAGATTATTAGAATATTTAGGAGTTTGAGTAAATTACTACTTATTTACTAGTGTATTAGTATAATATTATATATATTATTATTAGTATAAATACTGTGTATCTCTCAGGCTACAACTGACACATTCCTAATACTAACCCAGCTGACAATTTTTTAATTTTCTGAATGTTACAAATGTTATAAATGTGGTTCTTAGAATGTTCAATCTATCATATTTTCTAGATGTTTTTATTTAACATTCCAGTAACGTTGCTGCAACATTATGAAGAGCTCACCTACAGTACGTCACATACACAGAGAAAAAACCCATTTTCAAACATCAACAATGAAAATAATAAATAAACAGCTTATTTAGAAGAGATCAGTTAAATGAAGCAAGTATGACCCAGCTTACCTTCACACCGCGTGAGCTGAACGTCCTCCACCTGTCCACTCATTCCTAGCGCTCAAATCAATATTACTCATCCCTCTCTCCCACTCAAATTATCTGCTGACTCGTCCCTCACTCCCACTGAAACTAATGGCCGACTTGTCCCTTCCGCTGAAATTAACCACTGACTTGTCCCTTCCACTCAAATTATCTGCCATCTCATCCCTTGTTCCTGCTCAAATTAAAGGCAGACTTGTCCCTCACTCCCACTCAATTTAATGGCCTATTTGCTCCTTCAAACTCAAATTAACTTCCCCCTCGCCCCTCTCTCCCACCTAAATTAACTGCAGAATCATTGGTCCACACCCCAGAGGAAGCATTGCTCTTCTGCCCACTTGAAAGATGTTTTGCAGACTGTGTGGGTCACTAGGACGGCTGACCCTTGTGAGGAAAGCTGTGTGGTGTTGACCATGGAGGGCATGTATCGACTAATTAGGTTGCGCAGATTAGTTTTACAAAGGCTCATGGGAGCACATGTCCCTCCATTTCCACTAATTGATTGTGTCCTGTGTAGTGTAAACATCAACGGGCACTTTCGTGCACATCAATATTCAACAGCATAATTGGGGAAACTGCATTAGTTAATTGAAATTTTAGGTGGGGTGATCGGACTCACCTCCACATGGGGTAAATTCCCACTTTGGGGTTAATGACCCTTCATGAATTTCAAAATATGACGGAGTTTCCCCTTTATTTGTGTGGGGACTTGACGGAATTTCAGAGCTCAATAAATGATTTTACAAACCCACCACTCTGATGTAGTTAAGAATACAATGTTTAATAAACATAACAAACACAACACATAACTAACATTACACATAACAAAACACTCATAACACTATCATTTCAGAACAGATTAAGCAGGTGAAACCCATCTGTAACTTGAAAGGCTAATGAAGTTAAGGTGAACTTGTACATATAGACAGATGCGACTGAGAGATGGTCTAAACCTAATATAAGCTATAGAGTGTGACTGATTTATCAAAGGAACACATGAGGCGCCAATTCTGAACATAAACGAACGGCTTACTGTTTTGGTGCTCCGGCCTCGTGGTCTCGGAGGGGGCGGGGTCTTTCGTCGCAGGCTTCTGATTGCCTCTTCTGACGTTTCACGGCTTTCTCTTCCCGGTGCGTACGTCTGGCTCATTTGATGTGGCAACTAGCAAGGTGCTGTGGTGAGGGCCTTTTTCTGCTCACTCTGGCTACTTTTCCAAGGGTTTTCCCGTCATAATGGTTGATGTGTGAATTATGACCCTGCTGCTGGATCCAACGAGGGGAGGTTGAACAGGCCGTTCGGTTTGTTCAGAATGAGCTCCCGAGTGTTCGGTTTTAATTTATCTAGCTCCTTACACTGGTTATGCCAAGTTTCAGCAGCTTTAACTGTAACTTGACGTTGCAAAACAATAAACATGTAACATAAACTGCGTTATCACTGGGCTATGAGACCCTTAGCGAAGCACGGTACTTAAGCGTAGTTGCTAGAGCGAGCTTCTTTCTGAGATGATCA
The DNA here is from genome assembly GCA_036984385.1 of Crenuchus spilurus. Classification (NCBI taxonomy): domain Eukaryota; kingdom Metazoa; phylum Chordata; class Actinopteri; order Characiformes; family Crenuchidae; genus Crenuchus; species Crenuchus spilurus. Next base: position 17,305 of record BRDA01029140.1, on the reverse strand, counting down.
GAATGGATCACCTGGATGGTTAAAGTTTCTGATGGTAGGGTGAGCTCGAAGCTGTTCTTTCTGCAGCCGTTCAAAGCCGGTGATGTCATCTGGCTGAGCTGGCTGCGGTGATGTCGTTTCCTTCTTCAGGTGGACTGAGCTGAGCTGAAGCTTTCAGCTTGTGCGAGAGTTTTTAAAGGGAGGCTTAAAGTCCCGCCTTCCAGGTTCAGATTTATTCTGGTTGGCTGCCTTCTGCATTCCAGGGCAGTTCCAGAGGACTTTAGCTTTAAAGCTTGATATAAACTCTTTTTATATCAAAACCTATTGTACATAGAAGTTTAATCTTTTAAGGAAATTAGTTGCTTAGCATGGTATCATGCTGGCAATGTAGAGTGGACAGATTAATAATTGCCTAGAGATATTAAGACACAACCAATTTCTTGATACATAGAAACAAGGTAACATTTAACTTGTAATACACCTCAAGGCTTGTTAGTCTCCATGAGTATGGCTCAGTTGATGAAAAGAAGTTACATTTACTTGTTAACATACATACATTATTAACAACAAATGTGAAGGTATTAATGGGTTACCATATTCTATTTACTAAAGATGAAACCATGTTTACATACATAGGTTCAGCGGTGTATATGAGTCCTGTGGATTTATACACGTCAAGCCTATATCATGTCATGTCATACGCCGTCATCGCTTCGCAGTGGTAGGCTGCACAGACGAGTCACTTCTCTCCAATGCCATCTGTCTCTGGTTGCTTGTAGCAGGCTAGCACCTGATAATCCAGTCCACGTCTTGATGTTATCCAGCCAGGTTATTCTTGGTCTTCCACATCTTCTGACTCCCTCCACAAGTCCAGTCATAACACTTCCTTCAATGCTCTCATGTGCTGCCTCATCACATGGCCGAAGTAACGTAACTTGCAGGATTTAACGTGCATCAGTAACTCCTTTTGAGTTCTAGCCATCTCATAGACTTGCTCAGTGGTCATCATCTTCATCCATGAGATCTTCAGCAACTTCCTGATGCATTTGTTCTCAAAAGCCTGAATACGTCTTTCTTCCTCTTTCTTCAGTGTCCAGGCTTCACATCCATATGTAGCTACTGGCCAGACCAAGGCTTTCATCAGTCTTAGTTTGGTGTTGGTGCTAATTGACTTGCTTTTCCACATCTTTGTCAATTTGACCATCACCAACATGCCCATAGCCATTCTTGTCTTCACTTCACTGGCGCACACTGCAGATTTTGTTACTCTGCATCCCAAATACGTGAAAGAGTCTACTTGCTCCAGAAGTCTTCCTTCGACTGTGATCTTCAGTATATCTTCAGTGTTCGTCATCACGTTTGTTTTAGTTGCATTGATCTGCATGTTATTCCTTTGGAGCCTTCTCTGTGCGACTCACCAGCTGTCATCTGCATATCTGAGATTGCTAATAGTCCTTCCACCAACTTTGAATCCTCCCATAAATCCCTCTAGTGCTTTTCTCATCACTTGTTCTCCTAAGATGTTGAATAAACATGGTGAGAGCGTGTGGAGTCAGGCCTCGGGGTGAAATCAGACCTGACCTCCATGATGTAGGAGAATGTTGAAAATACTTGATTTTCCAATAGTTCATCAAACAATTTTTGAGAAATCATTTGATGAACTATTGGGGAATCATGTATTTTCAACATTCTCCTACATCATGGAGGTCAGGTCTGATTTCACCCCCGAGACCTGACTCCAAATGCTCTCGTCCTGGCAGTAGAAACCATTCCTTCACACCAGGGAATCTGTGGGGCCACCTTTGATCTGACCCCCAGACACTGTTGCTTTGATAACATCACACAAATGACTTGATCAAAGGGCTCAGATAACAGCCTCTCAGTGCCACCAGCGGAGCCAGGATGAGAGTCAAGAATTTACGACCTTCACTCCTAAATTCATAGACTAAAGGAAATTCATGGAGCATTCCCTAACACTCATTTTATACAACACCAAACTGAAAATCTGTCTACTTTAAACACTGTAGCTGTGTAAAAGCTCTCATTTGATACTTTGTTCGACTAAGTTAACAACTTTCAGTCAAAATCTGGACAATTCACCAGACACAAGGGAATGCCATACATGAATCAACAGCTCCCCCTCCTGGACAGCTGGGGGCATGACAAGTCAACTACACACAAGAGAACTCACAAAATTTCTAAAATAAGTTTGTAGACCTATGTTATAGGATTGATGTGTATAAATCCACAGGACTCATATACACCGCTGAACCTATGTATGTAAACATGGTTTTGTCTTTAGTAAATAGAATATGGTAACACATTAATACCTTCACATTTGTTGTTAATAATGTATGTAGGTCAACAAGTAAATGTAACTTCTTTTCATCAACTGAGCCATACTCAAGGAGACTAACAAGCCTTGAGGTGTATTACAAGTTAAATGTTACCTTGTTTCTATGTATCAAGAAATTGGTTGTGTCTTAATATCTCTAGGCAATTATTAATCTGTCCACTCTACATTGCCAGCATGATACCGTGCTAAGCAACTAATTTCCTTAAAAGATTAAACTTCTATGTACAATAGGTTTTGATATAAAAAGAGTTTATATCAAGCTTTAAGGCTAAAGTCCTCTGGAACTGCCCTGGAATGCACCAGTCAGCCAACCAGAGTAAATCTGAACCTGGAAGGCAGGACTTTAAGCCTCCCTTTAAAAACTCTCGCACAAGCTGAAAACTTCAGCTCAGCTCAGTCCACCTGAAGAAGGAAACAAGATCACCATAGCCAGCTCAGCCAGGTGACATCACCGGCTTTGAATGGCTGTAGAAAGAACAGCTTCGAGCTCACCCTACCATCAGAGACTTTAACCATCCAGGTGATCCATTCTGATCATCTCGGCAAGAAGCTCGCTCTAGCAACTACGCTTAAGTACCGTGCTTCGCTAAGGGTCTCATATCCCAGTGATAACGCAGTTTGTTACATGTTTATTGTTTTGCAACGTCAAGTAAGCGTCAAGTTACAATTAAAGCTGGTGAAACTTGGCATAACCAGTGTAAGGAGCTAGATAAATTAAAACCGAACACCCGGAGCTCGGTCTGAACAAACCGAACAGCCTGTTCAGCCTCCCCTCGTTGGATCCAGCAGCAGCGGCGTGGGTCACAATTCACGTTTCAACCGTTATGGCGGGAAAACCCTTGGAAGAGTAGCCAGAGTAAGCCCTCACCAGAGCACCTTGCTAGTCGCCACATCAAGTGAGCCAGACGGACGCACCGGGAAAAGGAAACCGTGAAATGTCAGAAGAGGCAAATCAGAACCTGCAACGAAAGACCCCCCCCCCCTCCGAGACCACAAGGCCGGAGCACCAAAACAGTAAGCCATTTGTTTATGTTCAGAATTGGCACCTCATGTGTTCTTTTGATAAATCAGCCACACGCCATAGCTTAAATTAGGTTTAGATCATCTCTCAGTCATATCTGTCTATATTTCCAAGTTCACCTTAACTTCATTAGCCTTTCAAGTTACAGATGGGTTTCACCTGCTTAATCTGTTCTGAAATGATAGTGTTATGAGTGTTTTGTTATGTGTCATGTTAGTTATGTGTTGTGTTTATGTTTGTTAAACATTATATTCTTAACTACATCAGAGTGGTGTGTTTGTAAAATCATTTATTGAGCTCTGAAATTCCGTCAAGTCCCCACACAAATAAAGGGGAAACTCCGTCATATTTTGAAATTCATGAAGGGTCATTAACCCCAAAGTTGGAATTTGCTCCATGTGGAGGTGAGTCCGATCACCCCACATAAAATTTCAATTAACTAATGCAGTTTCCCAAATTATGCTGTTGAATATTCAGGTGTACGAAAGTACCCGTTGATGTTTACACTACATAGTAGAGGTTATTTTGGCGTAGTTTAAAGTGGACTTTTGTGAAGTTTAGTGCGTTTTTGTGTTTAAGTCATATTTTTGCCCACAAGCTTTCATTAAAAGAGCAAATAAAGAGCAAACTGAGTAGAAACATACTCCTCAGACTTTTCTTCTGGGCAGCGTTACAAAATATATGAATTTTATTTCCATATGAGCCCCCACAACAACACCCAAAAGATATATTCATTATAATATAAACATACATATACAAGTGTTATTTATCATATTTGTATGTGCCTCAGGGTGACGCTTAAAGAAGAAGAGAAAGAAGCAGCCAAGAAAGAAGCTCTGGATCTCTCTCTTCGGTATAAGTTTGTGACTCCACTGACCTCTATGGTGGTCACCAAGCCTCAAGAAGAGGACATACAGGTCGCCCACAAGCCCAAAGAGGGAGAATCAGGCAGTCAGGAACCTGTATCACCACCAAAAAGAGCAAATTCACCGTCATTGAAAAGAAAGTCAAGTAAGGAGTACACTTTGCTCATGATTCAGTTCACTTTACTGATTTCACAAAAAAACTTCAGACATACTTTTTTATTTGTGAAGTGTAAACAATGGAAGACAAATGACATTAGATTCGTATAAATTAAAGAAATGACTAAGACCAGAGGTTTAAAATTAAACTAAATGCACATTTGTAGCTTAAATAACCAAATAACCAAAACATAAACAGTGCATCAGTAGTGAAATATAATGTGCACTTTTTTTCTACAAAATGTTAAATAAAACAAGATTTATGATATATTGTGAAATATTGCAATACTTTAAGAAGCAAGTACATTTTAGGAAAACTTTAAGTGGTGCACCATAATTCTGCCTTCATACCGCCACACACAGTCATGTTCACATGACAATGAATACAGTTATGTTGACACATCTACCTTCCCCGAATCCATGATGGTGGCATTCAACATGGCTGCCATGTTGGTGACATAGGTTAACAGGCTAAAGCCTCAATTTGTGTCTAAAGCTGGATCTGCAAAACCATTTTATATGGGTGTTCCCTTACTTCGGAGACACACTGTATATCAGGACAGAAATAAATACTTGAGGTCTAAGTTTAGAGCAGATTTGATCAAAATACAGATTTATGACACTCTTACTGTTTTGACACTGTTGTTGCTGAGTTTGTGCTGAACTAAAGCCTGTGTAACACTTTAGGAAAAATAATTTTAGATGTGTGTAATTTGTAAAAAAAAAAAACAGTCACGGCATGTCAGACTACATCAGAGTGTCTGAAATACCCTCAGACTCCAGGGGGTTAAAAGTACATGCTATGTTTTTGTGAATTCCTAATCTTCATACTAAATCTTCACACTTCTTACACACCTAATGTAACAGTTAAGGTCCTGTTTAAAGATTACAAAGCTTCCAGAGAGGTGTACATATTTCTTTCATTGTTATTATGAACCTAATTTTCTTTTTAAATAAAATTAATATACATTTTGTAAATATAATGAATGAATGACTATAAAACAGTGTTATTTTAACCATTTATTAATTTGATCTTTGTTTGCTTTTTCCTCTAGAACCTCGGAATAAATTCAGGACTATGAACAAGTTTGCTACCTTTCATTCAGGCATAGGTGCATATATATTATACATATATATATATATATATATATACAGTGAGGAAAATAAGTATTTGAACACCCAGCAAATTTGCAAGTTCTCCCACTTAGAGATCATGGAGGGGTCTGAAATGTTAATCTTAGGTGCATGTCCACTGTGAGAGACATAATCTAAAAGAAAAAATCCAGAAGTCACAATGTATGATTTTTTAATAATTTATTTGTGTGTTACTGCTGCAAATAAGTATTTGAACACCTGTGAAAATCAATGTTAATATTTGGTACAGTAGCCTTTATAGAGCTCAAACATTTCCTGTAGTTGTTCACCAGGTTTGCACACACTGCAGCAGGGATTGTGGCCCATTCCTCCACACAGATCTTCTCCAGATCAGCCAGGTTTCTGGGCTGTCGCTGAGAAACAGAGTTTGAGCTCCCTCCAAAGATTTTCTATAGGGTTTAGGTCTGGAGACTGGCTAGGCCACTCCAGAACCTTGACATGCCTCTTACAGAGCCACTTCTTGGTTATCCCAGCTGTGTGCTTTGGGTCATTGTCATGTTGGAAGACCCAGCCACGACTTATCTTCAATGCTAATATTAACGTTGATTTTCACAGGTGTTCAAATACTTATTTGTAGCAGTAACACAAATACATCGATGTTGGGGGCCCCATGCACAGTGCGTGGGCCGTCTGTAGCACCTGCCGGAGGGAAGAAGTTGAAAACGGTTGTGACCAGGATGTACGGAGTCAATAATGATTTTCTCTGCCCATTTTTTAGTCCTTGAACAATAGTACAAGTCCTGAATGAGGGTCAGGAGAGCATGAATGATGTTCAGCTGTCTACTTTTTACCGCAGTCTGTTATTTTCACATTTTATGGACTTCTGAACCAGACTGTGATGGATGTGCACAGAATGGATTCTATAACTGCAGTGTAAAACTGCCTCAGCAGCTCCTGTGGCAACTCCAGCCTCCTCATCTGCCTCAGAAAGTACACCCTCTTTTGGGACTTTTGAGGAGGGAGTTTATGTTGAACTCCCACTTCAGGTCTTGGTAATTCCCAGAAGGATGAATATCTCCACAGTTGGCACAAGGCTGTTGAAGATTGTGTCCTAAAGTTCACCATCATCTCCAGGCATGTTCAGGTCCAAGTTGTTCTGACTGTAGCAGAGCACCAGCTGCTCTACCTCCGGCCGGAATGCAGACTCATCACCATCCTGGATAATTCCAGCGACTGTAGTGTTGTCTGCAGACTTTAGGAGTTTAACAGATGGATCTTTGGAGGTGAGCATGGGGACAGTACACATCCTTGAGGAGTGCCCATGCCATCTGTGTACTGTGTATTTTTCTCAGCTTAACCTGCTGCTTCCCATTTCCTGGTTACCTACAGTATCTGGATGTGGATGTTCCCTAATCTGGAATCAAAAGTCGGAGGAAGATATTCTTCTGCAGTTTCTGCTTTTTTATTTGAGGGCATCTCTTACTGTCCAAAGTCAGAGTTTTAAACAGATCTTCACTTAATATCAGAGGCTACTGTTGAATCAATCACACCACAACCAATCACAGAGTCACCAAGTTCAGTGCACCAGTTGTTGGAGTCACTGATCTCAGAATTTACCGTTTTTATTTTTATCAATCTGACTCTACTTTCAGCTGTAAATGGCAAAAACGTGGATAACCATCCAACCATTTTTGCATTTTGGCTTTAGCACTGGCATGCCCTAGTTCCTTAGTATTTTACTGACTATGGAGCCAGGCTAACCTTCTGAGGTGGAAGTATGGTTTCCATCCAGCTTGTTAAGAAAATTAAATTTTCCTTCCAGTTTTGACACTTAAGGTACACAATATCAAATTAACACATTTTTGACCTAAAGGAAAAGATCTGTCTTCAGTCATGAACATTGTACCAGGTACGTGCATCAGTACTTCTTACACAATGTTCTACAGAATGCTCTTATTTGCTGAGCTCTTCATCCCTACTAAGGGTGTAACAATAGGTATACAGAAAAAAAGGACCCATCCATGTGACTTGGCCAAAACTAGAGCACACTGTCTGACCCCTGTAAAGCCTGAACCAACAAATGATTGCTAGAAAACTCTTAATTTTTTAAAAGTTGTGTGTTTGACCTTCTGAACAATTAGGAAAAATGAAATTAAGTAATATGTTGTGTATGTGAGTTTTATTTTGTATCATATTTGAAACATCCAGAATCGACTGCTCACACCATGTTGATTAAATAAACAGAAACATACAGAACACAGACTTTTTTAAACTTTTCTACACTGAGTTTTATATCATTTTCACACTTAAAAATCTCTGTGTATCCTGTGGTGTATGCAGTGCATGGAGGACGCTGTGTATGTGGCTGCTTCTGTAATCAGATAAATGCCCAGATCTGATCGGTGTTGGTTTGCTCTCCTTTTACTGACTTTGTGTTTGTGTGTCTTTGTTTTTGTGCAAAAGCCCTAAACAGCCCTGTACTGATGCTCCCTGATTCTGCAGAACGTTCAGGTACTTATATCACTAAGCATGATTTAAGCTTCTTTTCCACTGCAGGCACATATATGTGGGGATGTCAAAAATGATCCGCACTTTAGTGATATTTAAACATCTGTTGGTAGTAATGTCTTATCAACACTTTCTGTACAAGCTCTCCATAATGACCGCTATGGGGGTTTGAATGTTATGACAAGTTTGTGTTCATTTATGACTGCAGAGCAACAAAAATGGCTGCCCCACTTATGATTTGCACAAAAGAAGAGCAGCGATTCTCCATAGATATGTTTTTACAACTGCAAACAAAATTTGGAGTGATACTTTCAGGAAGGTGAAAGTTTCTTAAAAAGTATCACTACTGGTGATGAGACCTGGATTCATCACTACGAGCCTGAGAGTAAACAGCAAAGATTGATGCTGACAGTTTTCTGGGTCTGAAAGAAGCCATAAGAGAACAGATTAATGTCTGATGAGGCTCACAGCTCAGCCAAAAATATCTTTGAATGAGGGAATATGAAAGCTTGCTGATGGACAAAATCTATTACAAAGCAGTGGATTATGTGGAAAAAATATGCATTTGTCTTTTATAAAAAGTCATTCAAATCAATTCTCCCAATAACCGTGAGGATCATTTTTGACTCACTTGCGTACATAAACACACACTGTGACAGCTAACATATGCATTCATGTGTTAAGAAAGCCGTAAGAAACACCTTTAGCAGAGCAGACGGACAGACGTCTTGCATTTTGCTTGTTGTCTTCTATCTACTAACCACTTCTACTACATGCTCGCCTAGTTTTAGAAAATACTGAAGTGTAAAACTCCACAACAAGTCAAGTCCACAACATCACCATAAATATCTCTTCAGAACATGAGGTAACAGCACAGGTGGGTTGATGGGTCTTGAACCAGAACACTGTGATTGGTCAGCTGATTTGTATAGCCATGCAGTTTGTGTATGTGACCATCTATAATGAAACTGGCCTTTTTTACTCATAGATTAAAAACATTGCAAGTTGTGCAAAAAATTTGAAAATGGCCTTCAATTCCAAAGGGTTAACCAATAATATCATGGTGTGTGAGCCAGTTCATGATCACACAAACCATCCAGTCAAGTCCTGATGTCCAGTCAAGGATTCATCAGTTTAAGGAAGTAAAACGTGCTGCGATTCACATTGACTTTAAACTACAGATACTGTACACACATTAGCCAGAATCAGTACATGTTTAGCCATAAGCCACAGCTAAGTTACTACAATTCCTGGTTTGTATTTAGCCTCAGAGTCTTCAGAGTCTGAGCGGGCTGGCCCTGGGAGACATTTGGGTCGACATTGGGAAGGTTACAAACCTAAAACATGTTAACTAAGTGTTGTGCTGGGATTTATCCCACCATTTATCTCCTTCTGCAGCTGTACAGTTGCAGTAATTTAACAACATGCCGTGTGTCTGAAACAACCTTTGAAGTGATTTCTCACTGTGGTCTCCTCTGTGTTTTCAAACTGTTTGTTCTAAACATTCGTAAAACACATCCTTATGACTGTTTTTGGATTTCTTGTTAGATTTTCTTCCGAGGAGTGCTGGAGCCATTCCTATTGCTCCTCGTCCAGGTATGCTGAACACTTGTAGACCCCACCCACCAAAAACAGAGGCCTGTATTGGCTAGTGAGGTAGCGATTAGTGAGATAGCGCCTAGCAGGACACCAGTAATGCTAATGCTAAAGTAGTGGCTAATGTACGTGGAGCAGCCCTGCTGAAAAAGACTTTACAAACCATTACAAACTCTGATAGTTTCCATCAAGAATGATAGTTTAATGGGAATAGCTTAGACCTTGTAGAACAGTTTATATACCATTAGAAAGCTGTTAGATGGTCTGGAATCATTCACATCATCCATTAAATCCATTAGGAACCTTTATATTTTGGTGTCAAGACATCAGAAAACGAACAAATACAATTACTATCCTTTAGACACCATTACAAAATCAACAGTAACTGTGATTAGCCAGGTGGATGATGAGACTGACACTGGATGAGATGGTGGCGTGTCTCATCATGGTGGCGGTGGTGTAGTCTATTTTTGATATTTTACCAACACATGGATGTAGCTGTTGTCACACTCTGATTTGATTGGTCTAAATTTACATGATCTGATTTGATTGGTTGAGTTGTGTGTTAAGCTTTTCCCCAATGTTACAGTAGATGATTGGCATCTCCGCTTATATTAGAAAATCTCAATGTTCTGTGATCTGTAGTTTGTACAATATGCAAAACATCCTTCATGGAGGAGTTCTGTGTGACATATTCTCGCCCCCTGTTGGGCTGGAGGGTTGTGAGCATCATTTTTGTGGACAGACAGATGATTTTTTTGGACAACAGAGAAATAAACAAAATTTAAAAATATCCAAATACAGTACATGATCAGGGGTGGCCAATGCTAGTCCTGAAGATGAACCACCTGCACAGTGTGACTCCTGAAGCCTTCACTATATAGAACAGTTTGCACTCCAGGACCAGCATTGGGCATCTCAGTCTTAGACCGTCTGTACATTTCTGATCCCCCTTCAGTCCACTGTTTCTAATCTTTCCTCTTTTATGTTCTTCACTGCTGTTCTTCTCTCTCAGTAATTAGTGTCAAGTTCTTGATCTCATCACTTGACCAGCCGAACCCGATCTGCTATGATGTACCTGTAGGCTCTAACCTCCGACTCCTCACAGACCTGTCATCTGGTGAGGCATTATGTACATTGCAGTTTTTTTTGTGTTCACATCAGTGTAATAAATGTGTTCCCTGGACAAAAAAATGTCTCATGTTTAAAGATGTAGTAATTTCAGGCTCCTGCAGATGGCGTTATATGAAGATGATCAGGATATAAACACCTGCAGCAGATGTTAATGATAAATGAAGTGATTGTTTTGTGCCAAAGGTCAGAGTGTGAAGGAAGTAGCTGAATTTGCAGGTGTGAGGAAGTGCAGAGACCTACAGGTCTACCAACAGTGGTAACAATTCCAGTCTACAGGACATTCTTCTCAGAATTGTGGCCGACTGGCTGAAGGTCTTTTGCTCCACTGCTTCGTATGTAGATGGTCTGCAGTTCTCTTTGGAATTCTTTTAGAAACCCACCAGCGGTCCCTGTCCATCAGTTCTGATGTGTATTTCCTTTAGTCTGGGATTTGTACCACTGATGGTAAACCTGTATGACTGTACGCTTCCATACACCTGCAAATTCAGCTACTTCCTTCACACTTTGACCTTTAACCCCCAAATTCAATCACTCCTTTACCATTAACATCGACTTTGGGCCCCATTTTACACATCAAACCAGGCATGCACAGCACCTCTTCTCAATCTATAAGTCTCAAAACACACCCTGCACGTATTTATATCCTGATCATCCTCGTGCAGCGCCATCTGCAGGAGCCGGAAGTTACTACCACCTTAAACAATTTTTTGTCTGGTAAGTTTAACTAGTGAATAGCATTAATGTGGCTACCAGTCAACAAAGTACTGTTATGGTCAATGAAAACTATCTCTATGAGATACATTTGGTCAAACAATTCAGTGTTATTACACGGTTTATCGTATTTAACGTGCTTTAATTCCTGTGCTGTCTCGCATTCCTGTTTCCACAGATTTCTCTATGAATGGATTGGTCTCATCAAACGGCTTCGAGCAAATCGTTCTTCAGTTCAAAAATCTAAAACATGTGTTGAGCCTGAGCCCTACTGACATCATCTACACCAATAACCAGCAACCGACAAAGCTGGAGTGGGATCAGGAGCTCACCAGGCAGGAGGATGATGGGTATGAATACTATTCAAACAGTACCTGTACTCTCAGAGCTACGACTGCCATATTTCTAACCCCCTGGATGGGGGGGACTGGATGTGTGCTCGCCCACGATCCGTACACTCACGGGATTCGTGCTTACGAAACACACTGGGGTAGGACGGAGGGAGGTCGTGCGCTCGTGTGTAGGTCAGGGGGGGTAGGTCCCCCAATCTTTATACCGTCAGCATCGAGACTCTCATGTCCATGACAAACTTATCATAAGTATGG